>CAUYQV010038943.1:0-13053 GCA_963574575.1 Galagoides demidoff | reverse complement strand
AGCCACGTACACCTAAGGTGGCGGGTTCATATCCCCAGCCCAGGCCCGCCAAACAACAATGATGGCTGCAACCAAAAAATGGCTGGGCGCTGTGGCGGGCGCCTGTGGTCCCAGCTACTTGGGAGGCGGAGGCAGGAGACTCGCTTGAGCCCAGGAATTGGAGGTTGCTATGAGCTGTGATGCCATAGCACTCTACCCAGGGGGATAGCTTGAGGCTCTGTCTCAAAAAAATAAATAAATAAATAAAAAGTCTTTGTCCCTTTGGTAAAGAAATTTTAGATTTCAAAATATGAGGAATGAAGAACACTCTCAATGGCCCTGAGATTTCTTTTGGTCCTGAGCAGGAATTATAGCACCGAAGAGGTAGATAGGCAGATTATTATGCCAGTCCTAAAAGCAGCTGTCCTAAAGAAAGAAAGTCTAACTTCTCACACAGAAACATTAAGCCTAATTCAGGAGGGGCATCCATCTGTGACATTTTCTCCCTTTGTTTGAAGCTGCACAAAACAGGCAACCCTCTGCAGACCATCCCTCACTAGAGTATGTCTTTCCAATTTAGTTGTATATTCCATCTTCTTGGTTGCCAAACTCAGTCTTGAAGATCAAGAATAAGATGACCACTGTCTCTCGAGAGATATGGCACTTTGGGAAACCTTAAAAACCATGAAAGAAAATCACAGATGTAAGAGAATGAATATATTGTCTTGGAATTATGAATTGGGGGACTGGCTGAAAGGAAAAAAATTTCCATATGAACATAGTCTTTTTAAAAAGACTAATTTCTATCAGGAAGATGAGAATAATCATAAGAAATTGAAACATCCATCTTGACAGACTGGAGGGCCATTAATTATAATGTGTATCTTTCTACAGTATCATCTCTCTGCTTCTAGAAAAATTACAGGGCATCTTAATGCTTTCTGCTGGTGTTTTCTTTTCAATTTATCTTGCTTTAGAATTAGGTCATCAGAGAAGTATAAGTGAGACCACTGGGATTACTAAGGAAGGAGTAAAGTGTGAATTCTGGAAGTACTCAGCAAAGCATATCATCACCTATGTGGTCTTATACATGCTCCTTAATTTTTACGTGCCTTACTTTATTAATTATAAAATTGGAAACAACACTACCAGCCACACAAACTCATTTGAGGATTAAAATAAATACTACATATAAACTATGGAATGTATTAAGGGCACATTACAATGCTTATTATTACTATTCCTACTACTGTCATTGGTTCAGATCTCTTAGGGAGAAAACTGAGATTCAAGGGCAATTTAAATGTATTAGGCCAGAGTCATCTAGGTGAGTTGTGGATCCAAGTCTAGAACCCAGGCTCTTAGACTCAAAAATCTGTACATTCCCTGCCTTCAAAATATCAAATGAGAGTTCTATTTGCATTATGGCTTTAAACAACAATAGGGGAAGCTTCAGATATTAATAAAAGGAAAAAAGTTATTTTAAAAAATTGTGAAAATAAAGATATGAGCGATAATTAATACTTGTTAGGTTACAAAGAGTCATAATCTTATCCATTTGGGCTGCTCTAACAAAATATCTTAGACTAGGTAATTTACAAATGTCAGAAACTCATTGCTTACAATTCTAGAGGTTGGGAAGTTTAAGATCAAAGGACCACAGCTTTAGGGTCTGGAGAGGGTTCATTTGCTTCATAGATGATGTATTTCTGCTATGTACTCACACAGATGAAGGGGTACCTAGGCTCTCTCAAGCCTGTTTCATAAGGATACAAATCCCATTCATAAGGCAAAACCTAATCACCTTCTAAAGGCCCCACCTCTTAATACTGTATCACATTGGGTATTGGACATGAATTTTAGGGAGATACCAACATTCAGTCCATAGCAGTCATCAAATAATAAGAATAGTTAAATATTCAATTAGTATAATAAAAAATGTTATGCCATGCACCCCAAATATGATAATCATATGTGAATCACCCCAAAATATTTGGAGAAACTAAGACTGAGTAACACGAAAACTCTTTTGCTAAAATTATGAAGCCAGTTTCCCTTGAATAAAGAAATTACAAGAAGGGTTATGAGGCAGAGATCAGGCAAAAATCTTAATTTGGCCAAGTTTTGACATAATTCTCTATATGCAGTTTTGTTATCCATATTGGTTTCTCAGCTTCTTGGGAGTTCCTTAATCAAGGCCTGCATTCCCCTTTACTCTCACATTTCAAACTTTTTCTCTCCCTTACTCCCCTCTCCCATTCCTCACACCAAACCCTACAAATGAGGTGTCACATTTTTTTGGAACCCTATTAGGTGATAACCAGTCAAGCTGATGTGGTGCTCTGGGCTAATTATATAATCAGGAACTAACAGCCTCTTGGGACATGTCCACATGGTGCATAAGCCTTTTGGAAGAGGATAATGAATGAAGCTCCAAGTAAGTGTGTAAGTGGGGAGGGTAAAGGTAGAGGAGCTGATGACAAAGGTCTACAACAGTAACAACCTCTCACCTGGACCAAGTGGACAGCTGCTTATTCTAGCATCTCATGGAGCTTGGACCGGAGAGTTTTACCTTTAGGTTAATCACAGAATTTGTACATTCATTCTTATATATGCAATTTGAATTTGATTTTAACCTAGGCCTCTCTATATAAAAATATTCTTATCTGGAACCTAATTACTCTTAGTAAACATTACAGCAAGCTCCGCTGATTAGCCATGAGTATGAATAATAGCATTCATTCTTTTCCAAATAGTGATTTTTTTAAAATTCTGAAATGTGTTTAAAAGTATTCAGAAGTAACATTTAATATTCTCCTTAAATATTGCTATTAGAATTTAGATATACATGTAGGAACACATGTCTGAAACTGATCTCCATCCCATCACACTTACACTAAATTGATAAAGGATTTTTATAAAAGAAGGGTAGTTTATTTTCCCTACTTTTGGCACATTTGCAAATGCATAAAATCAAACCATTACTTTGCCAAATGCATCCAAAGGCTCAAATTGAACAACAACACTTAGTACAGACTTTCGAGTTAGTACAGGTTGATAGTTTTTTTAAAATACTTTCTTCAGTGAGAAGACTGAGAAAATAAAAACTTCAGAATTAACGTGAGATATGATTCCCCTATTCACATTACTAGCATCTTTAATACACAAAGTAAAAACAATCTTCCCTGCCAGGATGCAGACAGCCCTATACTGAAAGATTACCAATGAATCTAGAAAACAATTTCCACACTTATAGGAGGAATAGCAAGACTAATGGATCAAGCATAACTTAGATGTTCATTCACCATGGAACATTTTCTATGCGTTCATTGTGAAGGGAATGCCTTTAAGATGTTGCAGCAGAGAAACTATTTAACTCTCCAGTCTAATCAGGGGACATAATAGTTCTGGTACAGCCTCAGCTTTGCAAAATAAGATGATAATAAAGAACTAATTGAATTTTAGAAAGTATATAAGAAATATCTATTCAAGTAAGCATTTTTTGCACAAAACTTGCAGACTTGGCCAGACAATTATATTTGTTAGAGAAAGATGAAAACCCAAGTTTATGTAAGGAAAATGCTAATGTCCAAAAGAAAATTCTCTTCCCTCTGGGTTAATGGAAAACCTTTTGTGTCTGATGAAATACTTTTCCTGTACCTGTTGGAATTCCATAAATATTTATGATCAATTCCATTGATTATTTAAACAGACAATGCCTGTTTCAGAAATATAGACCATTATATGGGTGGGTATACAAACTTTTCATCGGGCAGGTCTTTCAACAAGCTTTCAGTGATCAGTTCCTTAATCCTGACAGTTCTAAGACAGAAATGTAAGAAAATAAAATTACAATTTATAACTTCCCGCCCAACTTTGTATGTGTCTAGGTACAGAGAATAAACATTCGGTCAAATAAAGAGCTGCTCCAGTGATCTCAACCCTGTAATTTGTAATTGTAATTTCCAGACCTACGGACCTGAAAAGACTGGGTCAATTCTGCAGCTGATTAAATGGCATGGATCTGCTCCAAAGATAATCAGATGACTTGGACCTTCTAACTCAGTGTGAGCCCAAAGCCCCACCATGTGAGAAATTCCTGCCATATACCTCAACACCATTAGCCAGAACAAGGCTAGACTCCCCTGGGTCTGATCTGTGATAGAGCATCAGGAGTTCTCTCAGAATTTAATCATCCATGTAAGGAAGGCAGAGATCTAGTTCTTCTGAATTCTCAATGCTAGCTTATACTGTGAGTTTGTGTATGGGAGGTACTTTCTGGTTCTTGTTTGTTTGAAATTTCCTGTATTTAAAGCATATACAGGACTACTGACTTCAGGAAACAGACTCATCCCAAAATTGCTTAATTGTCTTCTGCGCACTTGTATGAACATCTGTGAGTGTGTGTCTTTGTTTTTCCCTATTTCCCAAGTAGCCGACTCTTGCAGGCTGCAATAATTTTCTCTTGATGGATATATTCTCTCTTCCAGCTGTGTTTAACTCCAAAGAGAGGGATATTTAAAGCAGGGGAAAGGGGAGCTGAGGTACCCCCATACCATATCGGCACGGTGCTCCCCTCCTCCACAGCTCTCACATTTGTTGGGCTTGGGTGATGCTATTTCCTCCCCTTCCCAGCCTCCAGCCCTGAGAGGAACCTCTCTCTGCTGACAGCTTCTGAGCACTTCATCATCCTTTATTTATTCACCTAATTTTCCTGTTGCCACTTAAATAATGCCTAAAAATATAAATCTCTTTGGTAGAACCATCTGAATGGAAAGATTTTTCCTTCTAGGAATCTGTTAAACTTGGCATAGTCATTCATTTTTTGCAAAGACCATCAAAGCAAGAACCACAATTATGTGAAACAATGAAGGATTAGAAAATGGTGGAGTTCATGAAAATATGAGACTGTATCCCCTCTTAATCCATTTGTATTCAACTGTTTTCCTTTCTAAGAGGATGTAAATCTGAGGGCAGCCAACTTGAGATCACTGAACTGGGGCAGGTGAAAACTACAGTAAAACGTTTCCTCTCATACCAATATGGCGTTTTCAAAGACCAAGTTTATCTAGAACATGGAGTTGGGTTAGGGTTAGTTTATTAATATATTTTAGCTTAATTACCAATAGCACTTTCTATATTATTTAATGATTATTGATATAAAAACACAAACTAATTTTATGCTGGGGAAGGAACACTAGAAAGAAAAAAGTTATATGTTGAAGGGCTAACGTAACAGTCTTTACAATGTGACCATCAGCACTGTTTTAAATCAACTCATGCCCACCTAGGTTATAAGCATAAAGATTATTTTGGGTTCCCAGGAAACTGAGACCCTGCTGAACAGTTACAGCTAAATTCCTGAAATTAATAAATTAATTATCCATAGTAGCTTGAAGCAATGGAGCATGGCACATAAAGTATATAATGTTAATGCCTCAGGTCTCAGTGGATGGCTGTACTCGTTCAGTTAGGTAGGAGCATCAGCCTCTACAGGCCCTACATCCACTGATGTAGCTTGCTGCACATCAGCTGGTGTTAGGCCAAGCATAAGCTGGCACCCATTGGAATAGCTTCTACAGTAGGCTTTGTGGGACCAAGGCAAGACTTATGTGACTTTATTAAGAACTCCGTGGATCATTCTTCCCTACTTGTATGGGAGAAAACCAGAGAAAGATATCATGGCTTTTCTGATCACTTTCAGATATTAAAAAGTTCAATCTAGTCTGATATGAAAATTTAACTTTATTTCTAATTAACAAATTATTTCTCCTTTCTTCCTATCTTTCCTTACTAGTTGCTATTTCTTTTTCCTCCATAGTCAGCTCCAGAGGTAGAGAAGTATTGATGGAACAGAGAAGAGACTTTGGCTTTGGAGGTGGCAAGGCACTTTGGATTCTTTGTTGACACAATCTCTCAGGAAACCTACCCTCAGCCCAGGAAGTATCTATAGCTTCTTGGGTCCTTGTTCTCAGTGGTGCAGCCATCCATACCTGCTTCTGCATTAGCCAGGGCTCTCCGAGAAGAAACAGAACTAGAAGGGAGTGTGTGTGTATGTATGTATGCATGCGTGGATGGATAGATAGATAGATAGATAGATAGATAGATAGATAGATAGATAGATAGATAGATATTTTTATTATAAAGATTTGGACCACATGATTATGGAGGTTAAGTTCCAAGATCTGCAGTCAGGAAGGTGGAGATTGAGAACAGCCAATGGTATAGGTCCAGTCTGGATCCAAAGACCCAAGAATCAGGTTGTGTAAGATTTAGTCCAAAGACCAACAGAAGGATGAAATGGTCCTTTTTGGTGCAACATCCAAGAAGGACTGACTTTTCAGTTTGAGTCCAAAGGCTAAAAAAGTCAGGCTGAAGGAGTTCTTTCTTCCTTAGCCCTTTTGTTCTATTCAGGTCTCCCATTTATTGGATGGATACCACCCACCCAAGAGAGGGCAATCTGCTTTGCTTAGTCTACAAATTCAAATGTTAATCTCATCTAGAAACACTTTCACAGACACACACCGAAAAGCATTTGACCAAATGTCTGGGTACTCTGGGGTTCCCACCTCATAGGGCAAGATCCTTCAAATGGCTTGATGGTTTCAGTCCTGCTGTCATCACTAATATTGTGCATTTGAAGGAAACTCCTACACCCTTGGCTTGCCACTAAATAATTTTGCTATGATTTGCATATTTGTATAAAACTCATGGTGAAATTTAATCCCCAATGTGGAAGTATTGAAAATTGAGGCCCTGGGAAAAGATTTTATGGAGAAGACCCACTTGGCAATTGCAGCAACACCAAAAATAAATAAATGGGACATGATCAAGCTAAAAAGCTTCTGCACAGCTAAGAGTACCACAACTAAAGCAAACAGACAGCCTTAGAATTAGAGAAGATATTTCCATGCCATAAATCTGATAAAGGGCTGAAAACTAGATTCTACAGAGAACTCAAATTAATTAACAAGAAAAGAGCAAACAAACCCATTTATAAGTGGGAAAGAGACTTGAACAGAAACTTCTCTAAAGAGGACAGATGAATGACCAACAAACACATGAAAAAATTTTCATTGTCACTAATCATCAGGGAAATGCAAATGAAAACCACTCTGAGATATCACCTAATTCCAGTGAGATTAGCTCACTTCACAGAACCCTGAATCTGCAGATACTGGTGTGGATATGGAAAGAAGGGAACACTTTCACATTGCTAGTGTCATTAAAAGTGAATACAACCTCTGTGGAAAGAAGTATGGAGAATTCGTAAAGACCTAAAAGTCAGTCTTCCATTTGATTGTGCAATCTCACTAGTAGGTATCTACCCATAAGAAAAAAAATCATTTACCACAAGAATATTTGCACTAGAATATTTATTGCAGCTCAATTCAGTTGCCAAGAGAGAGAATCAACCCAAGTGCCCATTAATCCATGAATGGATTAACAAGCTCTGGTATATGTATACCATAGAGCACTTATTCAACCATAAGAAGAGGTGGAGACTTTACAACTTTTGTGTTTAACTGGATGGAGTTGAAACACATTTTTCTTAGTAAAGTATAACAAGTATGGGGGAAAAGTATCTAATATGCTCAGTATTAATATGAAACCAATATATAAACAACTACATTCCCATATGGAAAAAACCCACAAACATCTGTACCCTCATATCAATCTGAAATTTAAAAAGAAAATAAAAGAAAAGAGGCCTGTAAAAGGTGCCTGGTCATTAGGGCTGTGCCCTCATGAATGGGTAAAGCCATTCATGGATTGGTAGATTATGAGAGTAAAGCTGGCTGTATGTGAAAGGGCAGAGACCTAAGCATGCCCGCCCTTCACCATGTGATGTTCCACGGCACTTGGAGACTGAGCAGTCTCCATCAGTAAGCAGGCACTCACCAGATACACTCTGCTCCCAACCTTGGACTTCTTAGCCTTCACAATTGAAGAAAATAAATAAATTCCTTTCTTTATAAATTTCCTAGATCCAGGTATTCTATTATAAACAACAGAAACCAAACTAAGACAGATGTACAACTTGCCCCTTTGGGTCCCTTTCCAACATGCCCTGCTATCTGGGCAGTTCCAGCAATCACATCAGTTATCTGAAGTGGTTACATTAATGCACCATTCATTTGGGGAAGAAAGAGTGCTTCAATAAGAATTCCCTTAAAATAAGTTTTTACCATGAATCTTCCCTCTAAAATGAATCTTTAACTTTAAAAAATAATAAAATCTAGGGCTAGATTATGGGGATCACAGAACCATTTTTTTAGGCTACCTCCTTGATAAGTAGTGCATGGATGACCTAGCACCCTATTTTAGAGTATGGGAATTACCTTGGTACCATTATTCTCATTTGGGGTTTCTAGCCCAAACTCTGACAGCATGTTACAGATGTGGCTTTCCCTTTGGGCTAGAAGTACCATTATTAGAAAAACAGAATTGTGAGTTGTAAATTCACCCTAAAGTTCTTTTCACACCTTCTGCTTACACTGTAGGGTTCTTAAGAGGATCCAATGGAGTGAATGGCATGAAGACCATACAACAGAAAACACATGTTTTAATGTTTCAAAACTAGTTTCCAGGTTCTGAGGGTAAAAGTAGGTAATCTTTTCCCTCTGAATGAGCAAGCACTTATACAGAATATGTAGACCATATATAAGAGGATAAAGGAGAACCTCTTAAGGCCACTTCAGCCATGTAGAATTCAAAAAGAGGCAAAATGATAGTTCACACTACTTCAGGCAGGAAATATGCAGAAAAATAGGGAGAAATTTGGGTTACAGGTGTCATTCCAGCCACCTGTGACACAGACAAGAGTGAGGATTTTCTTTATGGGGTAGCTGAGTGTAAGCTTGGCTCTTAACAAGAGCAACTACACATACATGAGCCAAGAAACCCTCCATTTACACAACTATACCCAACTAGACAATTCAGTTATGATATTTTCCACTGTATTGCAGATGCTGCCCTCTTACAAAGTTGTGTTATATTCTTGACAACATGAGATTACAGGCTCCATGGAAATTAGAGGACAACCTGGCATAAAATCTTGTTCCAAAGTAGCCCTTTCTTGGAGACTTAGATTTCAGAGAGAAAGATAGTCCAGAGAACCCTACCAAATCAACATGTCAGTAGTGAATTCTACTGTTGTCCATTTTTACGACTGATTGCCTTCTCTAATCCTGCTTTCTTATAGTCAGCAGGTTCAGTATTTTCAGTATTTTTTTCTAGTCATAGCAATGGTACTTAAGGTGAACATTATTTTAATATACACACTCATTAACCATTTCTAAAAGTGGCTATACCTTGCTAAATCAAAGTGACAGACACCTTACTAGGTGATAGGGATACAAAACTGACTAAAACATAGTATCATAGAACTTATGATTCCCTTGAGTTCCTTACTCTATGTACACAGGATGATAGACAGTTATATCCATGGGGATTCTGAGGATAGAAGTTCTGAGTATTCATGTTACCTGACACTTGGGAGAAAATCAGAATTTCTCTAGACAGAAATGATGGAAGAACATCCAGGAAAAAAGAACATCTGTACTCAGAGCCAGAGCCCTTATGAACCTAACACTGAGAACATGGATGTCATGGGCTGGAGTTTCAATCACCTCTGTGCCAGGTATACATTTTACTGATGATAATTCTCATTTTCATATCGTTTAAGGAATTTTATCATCTTTGATTATTATTATCCTTTGAAAAAATATGAAAAATTATTTTTTCTCCCAGAACTTCTTCTTTTTTTAAAATTTTCTCTACACTTATACATATGTTTATTTGGTTTCCACTTTTTGCCTTCACAAAATTAAAAAGGCTCAAAATTTAATACAATAACAATGTTTAAGATAAGGCCTAGAAACAAAACCTCGTAAAGAACAAACAAAGATTAATACATCCAGAAAAGAAATCAAATTGCTGCAATGAAATACTGAGCAATAATAATAATAATGCAAAAAAAGTAACATTCAGGTTGTCAGATAAGAGTATGTCTATCATAGAATGCTTTGACTCTGAGGTTCAGTATGGAGTCATCAGTTAACTTCTTATTTTTTTTTCCAAAGTCTCAAAAAAATAGACAACTAATATTTATAAATAAAAATAAAAGATAATTTAAAAAACAGGTGGTCATGCCAAATCTTATAGACAATAGAAAAAGAATACTACAAATAAAAGATAATTTATTAAAAATAAAGGATAATTTAAAAAACAGGTCATGCCAAATCTTATAGACAACAGAAAAAGAATACTTCAAAATCAAATACTTAAAAATACTTCATCTGGGTACACCTGATATTAAAATTGGAAAAAACATATTATAAAGGGAAATTACAAATATATTTCACTTATAAATGAAGATGCAACATCCTAAACAACATATTAACAAGTTGAATTAAAAATTAATGTTAAAATAATGTACTTTAGTCAAAATTCAATCCAACTTATGTGAGAATTAGTCACTAATCTCTTTTCTTTTTTTTTTCCTTTTCCTTTCCCTCACCCCCTCCCTCCTTCTCTCTGTCTGCTCTCCCCTTCCCCCATGCCCCACCATGTCATTAATTATCATTAATTGCCCTCATATCAAAGTTGAATACAATGGATTCATGCTTCCATTCCTATGATGCTTCACTAAGAATAAGGTATTCCACTTCCATCCCGGTTAATACAAATGCTACAAAATCTCCATTTTTAAAAAATGTCTGAATAGTATTCCATGGTATACCTATGCCACAGCTTGCCAATCCATCCCTGGGATGAGGGGCATTTAGGCTGTTTCCACATTTTAGCAATTGTAAATTGAGCTGCGATAAACAGTCTGGTACAAATGTCCTTATAATTTTTTTTTTTCCTTTCTGAATAGATGTCCAGTAATGGAAATTGCAAGATCAAACAAGAGGTCTAGGTTGAGTTCTTTGAGGTTTCTCCATACTTCCTTCCAAAAAGGTTGTATTAGTTTGCAGTCCCACCAGCAGTGCAAAAGTGTTGCTTTCTCTCACATCTGCGCCAGCATCTGCAGTTTTGAGATTTTGTGATATAGGTCATTCTTACTGGGGTTAGATGATATCTCAGGGTAGTTTTAATTTGCATTTCTCTAATAATTAGGGATGATGAGCATTTTTCATGTTCATTTATTCATTGTTCTGTTTAAGTAGATTAAAGATAGATGACCATTGTCTTCTGGCTTGAAAAGTTTCATTAGAGAAGTCTGCGGTCGCCCTAATAGATTTGCCCCTATAGGTCAGTTGGCGCTTACTTCTGGCAGCTTGCAAAATCTTTTATCTTGATTTTAGATAGATTCATCACAATGTGTCTTGGAGAAGCTCTATTTGAGTTGAGGTGACCAGGACACCAATATCCCTCTGAAAGAAATATGTCAGACTCTTTGGTGACATTTGTGAAATTTTCATTTATAATATTCTCTAGTATGGCTTCCATTCCTCCGGGGCATTCTTCTTCCCCTTCTGGGATACCTATAATACATATGTTTGAACACTTCATAAAATCCCATAATTCTGTCAGTGAACATTCTGCTTTCTCTCTCTTCCTTTCTGCCTCTTTAACTATCCGAGTTATCTCAAGAGCTTTATACTCTACCTCTGAGATTTTCTTCTGCATGATCTAATGTGTTGTTCATAATTTCTATGCATCTTTATGTTCCCTAACTGACTTCTTCAGTTCCTTCAGCTTGGCTATATCCTTTCTATATTCTTCATATCATTCGTCTTTTATTTAATTCTGTTTTTGGATTTCCTTTTGGTTATTTTCCACTTTCTCAGCAATTTCCTTCCCCATTGTTTTCATCATCTGTATTTTAAATTCCCCTTCTGTCATTTCTAACATTTCTTTTTTTAAATTATTTTTTATTAAATCATAACTTTGTACATAGATGCATTTATGGGGTTCAGGATACTGCTTCGATATACAATGTGAAATGCTTACATTGAACTAAGTAACACATCCACCACAATTATACTCATTTCTTAATAGTTTTGAAATGTACCATTGTATCATGCACATTAGGTGAGGTCCCCCCAAATATCCTCCCATATTCTCCCTCCTCTCTTGTCTCTCTCCTCTTCCCTTCCACTTTCTGGACTACAGTTATGGTTTTCCATTCATATGACTGTGTAGGTGATTATATATTGATTTCATAGTAGTATTGAGTACATTGGATACTTTTTTTCCCATTCTTGAGATACTTTACTAAGAATAATATGTTCCAGCTCCATCCAGGTAAACCTAAAAGATGTGAAGTCTCCATCTTTTTGTGGCTGCATAGTATTCCATGGTGTACATATACCACAATTTACTAATCCATTCATGGGTCAATGAGCAATTGGGCTGTTTCCATATCTTGGCTACTATGAATTGGGCTGCAATAAACATTCTGGTGCAAATGTCTTTGTTGTAAAATAACTTTTGATCTTCTGGGTGTATACCTAGTAGAGGAATTGTAGGATTGACCGGTAGGTCTACTTTCAGTCTCCAAACTTCTTTCCATAAAGGTTGTATTAGCTTGCAGTCCCACCAGCAGTGTAGAGTGCTCCCTTCTCTCTGCATCCACACCAACATCTGTAGTTTTGGGATTCTGTGATGTGGGCTAATCGTACTGGAGTTAGGTGATATCTCAAAGTGGTTTTGATTAGGATTTCTCTGATGATTAAGGGTGATGATCATTTTTTTCATGTGTTTGTAGGCTATGCGCCTGTCTTCATCAGAGAAGTTTCTTTTCAAGTCTCTTGCCCACATAGAAATGGGGTTATTTCTTTTCTTATTGATTAGTTTGAGTTCTCTGTAGATTCTAGTTGTCAGACCTCTTTTGGAAGCATAACCTGCAAAAATCTTCTCCCATTCTGGAGGTTGTAGAATTCTCTGCTGTAGCTACCTCACGGTCCCTTGAAGGGGTTGCTCTGGACTGGTATTTCATGTTGCCAGGATTTTTCTGCTTATTTTTCTTCATGAGTGCTTTCTTGTATCTGTTTCTTTGCCCTAATTTTCCTTTTGCTTCCTCTTGCTCTTTAAGTTACTGTGCTTCTGGCCTAAAGTTTTAAT
>CAUYQV010038940.1:0-13204 GCA_963574575.1 Galagoides demidoff | reverse complement strand
CTTAGACACTTTGTAGCCATGTACCTCTAGATGTTCCAACCAATAGGCAGTCTGTACCTTGAGCACAGCCCTCCAGGGTAGGGTGTCCTAGGAGGAGGTCATCAACACTGGAGCAGCACACACCCTATTTCCTTGGTTGGGAACTTCTGGAGATCACGAGCCAGCACTTCCCCCAAAATCATGGGGGAGTTTTCGAACCCCTATAGCAACCTGGTCCACGTGTACTAGATTGCAGCTCCCATGTCTGGCCTCTCCCACTGGAAGGCAAACAGCCTCTGGCTCTTTGGAGCCAGTCTTATACTGAAAAAGGCATCTTTCAGGTCAAGGCAAGTGAACCACCTGGCTTCTATGGGCAACAGACTCATCAGAGTATATGGATTAGGCACTGTGGGATGCAGTGTCACAGTCGCCTGATTAACAAGCCTCAAATCTTGCACTGGTCTATAGTCCTTTGTGCCAGGCTTCTGCACAGGGAGCAAGGGAGTGTTCCAGGGAGACTAGCAGTGTATGATTATGGCAAACTGCTCAAGTCTCTGATGGTGCACCTGGATTCCTTCCAGGGCCTACCTGGGCACTCGGTACTGTTTTTGGCTTACTGGCCTTGCCCCTGACTTTATCTCTACTATTACTGGTGACTGGTTTACTACAAGCCCTGGGGGGTTGTCTTCTGCCCAGAACTGTGGCCACCACTGGGCCAGTCCAGGCCTCAGTCCCTCACCAGCTCAGTCACAAACAGCCTCCACTCCTCTTCCAGAGGCATTGTCAAAGCTAGCACCAGACTCAGTTTGGGCAGTTGTAGCTGCATAGTTCCTTGATCACAGAAAGAGATTGTGGCTCTTAATTTTCCTAGAAGGTCCCTACCCAGGAGAGGCAAGGGGCAATTAGGCAAGTAGAGAAACTGATGAGTTACCTTGTGGCCTCCTATGGAACACTTCTGAGGGAGACAAAAGGCTTGTTCAGTAGTGGCAGTGGCTCCAGTCACTCCTATGATGTTGATTCTGTGGTCTGAGAGAGGGACTATTGGCTGGGTGACCACCGAGTGTTCGGCCCCAGTATTAATTAGAAAGTCAATGTCCTTGTCCCCAATCCTTACTTGGACCCTGGACTCTCCTGGGGCAGCTGAGTCCAGTCCCTTCAGTCTAGCAGGGCCTCTCCCACTGAGCTGTAGAGGGCTTCCTGCTTTTTGGGGTTTGTGGCCTCTCTCCCAGGATTTTCCACATTTCCTTGCCTCTGGGGACACTTGTTCTTCCAATGCCCTGTCTCTTGGAAAATTGCACACTGATCCCTTCATAAGGGGGGCCCTTTAGCCCTAGGTCCCCTAGGTCCCCTACTTCCTCGCACTCCTTGACCCTGTCCTCTTTGAGATGGAGGGGTCCTCCCCTCGTGCCCTCAGGGCTATAGCTGTGAGATCGGCCCTCCGCTTCAGGCTCCTGTTTTCCTCTCTACAGTTGCTTCCCGATTCACAAAGACCTTCTGTGCTATTTTGAGAAGTTGAGAGGTGTTCATACCTGCACCCCCCCTCCTGCTTCTGCCATTTTTGCCATATATCCTCGTTGCTTTGGCTTACTAGGGCCATATTAACCATTCTCTGGTTCTCAGGGCTCTCAGGGTCAAAAGGCATGTACATTTGAAACACTTCATGTAACTTCTCCTAGAACTGACCTGGGCTCTCAGTCTTTCCTTGGAGGACCTCATTTACTCGAGCCAAATTGATAGTTTTCTGTGTCCCTTTCTTCAGCCCCTGCAACAATACCTCTCGGTACTGGATCTGCCAATATCTTCAGCACCACTACGCTAGGTCAGGTGGAAAGCACTTTCCCTTCCTGTCCCTGTGTTACTAGCACTGTTGCAACCTGCCCTTTCAACCAAGGTGGTGGGTTCACTACTAGCTGTAGGCAGGTATCTATGTATGGAAACTGGTCAGGGTGACCCACCTTTCCAGTGATTCTGTGCCATATCTTAGACACTAGGGACCTCTCTAAACTTCCCCCTGATGGCCATCCAACCCCAAAAGAAGGCCATTCCCGCTCACAGACTCCTTAGCTTTCCTGGCATCATACTCACCCCATAGTCTCCTACAAATCCCTTCTTAAAGTGCTTCAACATGGTACTCAGTGGGGTGGACTTCCCTTGCTCATTCCCCATTTCCACCCAAGGTCTCCCTCCTGAGACATACACTCACATCACACTCTTTTACACACTCCCCACCTGCCGGCAATCTATGCCCAAGGGGTTGATTAGACTCCCTCTTTCACTAAAACTGTAGTGGGCCTCAAAAGGATCCTACCTTACTCTGGACATCCTGATGCCACCTGTTACTGGTTCCTCTCTGGTGCTCAGCCTCCACAGTGACCTGCCATAGGGACCTTGCCAGCTCAATCTCAAGGAGATGTTTCTCTGGGAGAATCAGTCCCAGGAGTGCGCTGAGGGCCGTGTCACCAAAACAACTGGAGTTCCCCATGGGGGTGGTCTGCGGGGCAGGCAGAACCTGACCCAAAGAATCTGGCTGCACAGTTTTGCCACAAAACCTCACTTTCTGGTCAGGGAACCAAGAAATGTAGCAGGAAACCAACACAGACAGAAGACTCTAGGCACCAGTTGATTAGAGGAAGTGGTTTTATTTCTCCGGCCAGGGGAACTTGGAAGACTAGTGTCTCAAAAACTGAGCCCGCCCCACCCGCCCCCGTCTGAATCTCCTGCTTCTCTTTTATCCACTTTTCAGGGCTAGAGTGTGCATGAGGGTCATAAAACTGAGTGAGGGATGACATAATCTGAAGGTCCCGGGACTCAGGGGGAAGGTCAGATTCACCGGGGCCCTTGAGACCAGTTGGGCTACCTGCCCTCAGAGGCAACAGAAGCCTAAGAAAGTTACAAGTCTAGGCCCTGCGCATGTCAAGGAAGGAGCATACAGGTAGCTGAGACATCTGTGGCCTGGCTAATGCCTATACAGGGTGGCTAGGACAGATCTGTAGCTCTGTTTTTTTAATCTCATGCCTCAGTGGCTAGAGGTAAAGATGGAGTCAGGAGTTCTTACTTCTTTATTTGCTTTAATTTACTTCTCTCTCTTCCTCCTTTCCCTTGATTTTCTTTGCCATTGGCCTTTAAACTTGAAATGGCCCTTTGGTGTAGGGAAAAAAGGGAGAGGAAAGAAAAAAAAGAAGAGAGAGAAGAAAGAAGAAAAAGGAGAAATAATAATAACAATAATCAAAGGAATAATAATAATGTGAAATCAATGAAAGAAAATAAAGAAGACAAAAAAAAAAAAAAGAGAGAGAGAGAAGAAAGAAAAAATGTATCTGAGGCTGAGTGCGGAAGCTCACCCTGCACTCTGGGAGCCAAGGCAGGTGGGTTGCTTGAGCTCAGGAATTGGAGACCAGCCTGGGCAAGAGTGATACTCCATCTCTAATAAAAACGGAGCAAATAGCCAGGTGTTGTAGCGGGTATCTATAGTCCCAGCCACTCGGAGGGTGAGGCAAGAGAATCTCTCAAACCCAAGAGTTTGAAGTTGCTGTGAGCTGATGCCAGTGCACTCTACCCAGCACGATAGTGAGACTCTGTCTGTCTCAAAATAATTAAATAAATGCACAAGCTACTACACCCAGTTAATTTAAAATATGTTCGTATTTATCTCTTGGGTTAATAGAATCCTCTTTGGTGCTCTGGGAGAGATAACGATCTGAAAAAAGAAAAACATTTTGAATGTAATCTCAATTCCAACTTTGGGTATGAAGAACTGATAAACATGAAATGAAATGGTTGTAGAAACACTAGATGACGCCCCAGGATTAGGAAAAGCACAGCCGCGTTCCAGAGGTTACTTAGCTGGCGCCGGAGGAAAGCGCGTCTAGATTTCTTGTTTTGCTGGGTGAGTGCTGAAGCCCGCGGGATTCTGTCACAGGTCTGGGGAGTACGCCGGGAGCTCCTTGGATCCCGCTGTTAACGGGAGTTTAAAAGGAGGCCCAGGGGAAGGCAGAACCTACCTCCCTGATCTGGTGCGTGGACCAAGACAACCGGAACAAGACAACTGTGGCTGCCCGAGCCTGGGGAGCGGAACTAAGGCCTGCAGCGCCACCGGTCCCTGGAAAGCCACACCAGACTGGGCTCGCGCAGGCGGCTGCCGAGTGAAGCCCCTGGCGCTGCCGCGGGACGCCTGAGCCTCTCTCTCTCTGCCTGAGCCACGCTGTCTCCCCGGTGATTGCCACAGTCGGATTCACTGCGGGCAGGATCCCCGCCCAGACACGCTTGCATTCGGGCAAAGGAGCGCCCGGCTGCGAGTTACCGCTCCATCTTGCAGGTCCCCAGTTCCTGCTCTTCACACTCCAGACCCTCCGTCGTTTCTCCTCTGCCCCCAGAAGGGGACGTGGCGGGGAGGTAGGAGTTCCCAGGGGCCCTAATCCCCCAGGGATTCCGCGTGCAGGCTTTGTCTCTGGGTCAGCGCGCTCCCCTGCACCGCTGTCCGTACTGGGTACCCTCCCTTCTTATCTAGTCTGCTCCTGGCAGTCCATAGTGTCCCTCCCTCTGTGCCTTCTCAGTGCTGTTTCTGGGCTGGGCAGTTCAGATGGAGGCGGCCGTCTCTCTGCCTTCTCCCTGATCGTTCTAGGGGAGGCTGGTGAGATGTCTGGAGAAGTTCCACCAGGAGTTCTTCCTTTTTACACAGAGAGATGGAACAGCACTTTGTTTGTTTGTTTGCAGTTTGTGGCTGGGTTTGAATGGGGCCAGCGCCCTACTCCTTGAACCACAGGCGCCGCCCCCAAATGACAGCAATTTTGTAGGCTAATGCGACAAGTCAGAAAGAAAGGCAGAAATGAGAATGTACCGGAGTGAGGAGAAAGCTGAGAAACAGTGCCCCCAAACTGCTGAGAGAGGGTGGGATCCAGGTCACAAGTGGTAGGGTTGGCTTTACATAGGAATGTGGGCAGCTAATGCACATTAGGAGATAGTAGTATGCAGAATACATGGGAACATCATGAAGAAATAAGATAAACAACCAGATTAAAAATTAGGAGAGGAAACACAAACGGTGGCTAATTTTGAAAAAAAAAAAGTTCATACTCATTAATAATCAGAGAAATGCAAATTAAAACACAATAAAATGTAATTACAAAACCACCAAATTGTCAAAAATCAAAGTCTGACAATACCAAGCATTGTCAAGGGTGTTGTAATCAATGGGCGCAGACACAGTAGGCAGGTGGCTGTGGTGGGGGCTTGTGAAAGTTTGCTTCTGATGGCTGCTGTTTTCCTCACCACAAAAGCCGTTTGAGTCATCAAGGAGAGTAAACATCAGGAGGGGTGTTTTTGCCCTGGGATGTACATTGGAAACCATGGGAGAGCTTTCAAAAATCTGATCTGTGATCTCATTCCATAGTTGCCGTGTTCAGATTGGGCTGGAGTTCAGAGCCTGTGGGACTAAGTGTTGTCCTTGACGGAGCAGCAGCAGCAGCACCTGGGAGCAGGCTAGGAAGGCACAGTCTCAGATCCCAGGCTGGTTCTGCTAAGTCAGAATCTGCATTCTAACAAGACCCTCCGTGATCTGTATGCCTGTTAAATGAAAGCATCAGTCCTGTGTCTGAGTACATAAGCAGGCCTGGAATGCACCATCCCAGCTTTCTCAGGTATCAGCCACTTTGACAATGCTTGGTATCGTCAGACTTTTATTTTTGACAATCTGGTGGTTTTGTTATTTTATTTTATTGTGTTTTAATTTGCATTTCTCTGATTATTAATGGATATGAATTTTTTTCAAAATTAGCCACCATTTGTGTTTCCTCTCCTAATTTTTAATCTGGTTGTTTATCTTATTTCTTCATGACATTCCCAGGTATTCTGCATACTAATTCTATTCCATTATGTGGGTTGCAAATATCTGCTCAGTCTGTAGGCTTTTGTTTTATATCTTTGTATATTACTTGTTGAAAAGAAGATCTAAGTTTTATCGTTTAAATTTAATAATCATTTAATTTGTGATTTTTAGTTTCTGAGCCTTCTTTAAGAAATACTTCCCAGTGCTGACTTCATAAAAAGTATATTCCTAGTTTTATTTTCTTCTAAAATTGTTGTACCTTTCCCATTTATGTTATTAACACATCCCATTTATGTCCTTAAAGCATAGGAAATTAATTTGAATTTTTTTAAGAGACAAAGTCTCACTCTGAGGCCCAGGCTGGAGTGCAGCTCAGTGAAACCTCAGACGTGTGACCCTCTCACTTTGACCTCCCAAAGTGCTAGGATTAGAGGTGTGAGCCACTACATTTGGCCTAATTTTAAATTTTTAAAAAGTTTTGCAACAATTTACTCTTGCACTAATATGTTATATTTCAACTCATTGAATTTCAACCAATAGAACACATGAGGAAGCTTTTCACTCCAATGTATATTTGGTATGTTTACTTCTATTTAAAAATGAGAATCTCATCAATAAAATTATGAAGATATAGTCTTGGAACTACCACTTTTGGTCAAGATGGAGAAATAAGGTCCAGATTTACCTTCCCACCTGTAGCAACTACAAAAATCTGGTGAAATTTATGAAATAGTGACACTCAAGATATTGGACATTGGCCAACAATACAAGCAGCCCCCAGGTTACAAACAAAATAAGTTCTGTAGGTTTGCTCTTAAGTTGAATTTGTATGTAAGGTGGAAAGGTACATTTACTTGTTACCTGTTAATAGCCTCCATTCGATACAGTAAGTAATCTGTTAGGTTCTTGTAACTTGGAGACTGACTGTAATAGCCCCTGTTTGCAAGTGTGAGTTGTATGTAAGTTAGATGTTTGTAACTCAGGGCCTGCCTGTATTCAAAATGTTGGCTAAAAGTCCCTGAGAGACAGGAAACCTAGGAGTTGTGTGCTGTGATCACCTTGAGTTACTGTCTGGAAGAAGTTCAGGTATCAGGAATCTATGCAGAGCCCAGTGGTTTTCCTTACTTGATGAGATGAAGCTGGGAGTCCCGGAAATTCAAGACGGCTTGAGTTCATGGAGCAGAGTGCCAGAGAGGAGAGAGGTGCATGGAGAACTGGGGACTTTCTGGGAGCCCTCCTGGGAGGATTTGGTGGAGCGTTGCTCAGCACATGTGAGAAGAAACTACCTGATCCTGGGGAAAGAAGAGCCCAGAAGGATTAGTGAGAACAGTGCCCAGAGCCAGAAGCGTGCCTGTTGGCGGTGAGCATCCACCTTTGAGCTGTTCCGTGGACCTGGCTTGGTTCATCTAGCAAACTAGCAAATTGGGCTGAGTCAGGGGGAGAGAGAAGCTGGGATTCCAATATAGCAGAATGGAAGCAAAGCTTTTACTTAAACTGAAGAAAAAGAGTGAAGCAAGCATAGGTGGTCATAGACTTTCCCAGAGAATGGAAGAGGGTCCCGGCAAGTGAGAGGAGACCACGCTCAAAAGCAACATGCCCACGAAAGTACTTTCCTCCCAGTTCTTCTGCTCACCAGTAAGAATTCCCAGTGTTCCTCTCCGGCCTTCAGGCACACTGTCTGGGTTTCACTGGCTGTCGATTAACCTCAGTTGTTATGTAAATCCAATTTTCTTTACTCTGTATCAATCATTATTGTTATTTTACTAGTAATGGCATGGTGTCTGTTAGTCTCATGATAGTTTTGGCAACCATGGTGTGCATTGTTCTGTGCCAGTGGTCCTTATCTTTGTTTTATAGGGGGATCGTTCACAGACTAGAGGTCAGGTGTCACACACTAGAAGTCATATTGTACAGGAACAGCACATACTCAGTTAACCAGGTCACACCCACCCACAATTCTTCATCTGACTTCAGGGCCCTTTTCAACTTTCTTGTCCAGAAGGTCATAGTTCTCTCCCACTTCCATACAGCTTCTTTAACCTCCTTTCATCCCTAAACAGTGTCTGTTCCCCTCCTAGTTTGTGTTGTATAAACTCTTTAAGAAAAATAACACGGTCTCGCTGGGAGCCAGGGGTAAGCCTTGTCCAGTTGGTGCCTTTGCATAGAAGAGCTTCTCCTGCTTCTTGGCTGGTACTAAGCATTCAGGCAGCTAATCAGTGAAAAAAAGAGGAAAATTTAACTTACAAAATCTTCCATAAGTAATACCTAAATTTCTTTGAATGAGGTACACATAGCATGTTCAGTATGTCAGAAAATAAGGAGAAAGAAAATGTTGTTTCCAGACTGAAAAGAAAATGTGTGTTTTACTTAAGAATATTTGGGGGAAATATTTGGGGGATTAATTGCACAAAGAAAGGAATATGAGACATATTAAGAGAGAAAATGGTAATTTATCAACTATATTATTTTTCATAAAATAATGACCTATCCTGGCCAGCTGAGGTGGCTCATGCCTGTAATCCCAGTGCTTTGGGAGGCTGGCAGTTCATGATCAGTCTGGGCAGCATAGTGAGACACTCTCTCTACAAAGAAGAAAAAAAAAATTAAAAATCACAATTAAAGAGCCGAAAGAATTCACATAAAAAGTTTGAATTTATCTGTATAAGTAAAACAAATAAGTATAATTATATTCAAAAACTATTTGAAAAGTCAATTTTATTTTCTTCTGCTATAGAAGAAGATAAAATTTTCATCATTCTATTTCAGCACCAATTTGAATGCCATGCTTATATAATGAAAATAATATAGGCTTATTATAATTAATAAATGTGGAAGACAGAGTAACTCCATGTCAGATGCTAATCTATCATATTGATTTCTAATTAAGACCTTTTGCTGGGAATGCTTCCAAGATTTTTATTTTAGTATTACCTTAAATCCTGCCCTTGGGCCCAAACAACCTTGACCATCAACCCTATCCTTAGGCAGATTCACAGCACTCTTGCCCTACCCAGAGGGGTCAACTTTAATTGCCCAACTATTTCCTCCCCTATGGTATGTAAGTTCTGGGTCTGGGGGTGAGGAAGGGTTGTGGGGGACCTACCATCTTGTCTGGTCTCACAGCTGCTGCCTGGACATGGCTTCTTTTCATAGGTCGCTATTAAACGTTCATTTCTGAGAAACAGGATTCGTTAGCCTCTTTCTTTGGCCTCACAGTTTCCTAGGCCTTTGTGGGGAGGTTTGTGTAGACCTGCTAACTGCAGAATAATTGATAAATCAAGAATGTTATTAAAAAATCAATATCATATTCATTATTGAGTAATCAGATCACCACCTAATGGGCATTGTTAACATTTTAATGAATTGCCTTCCTTTGTTAAATTTTTTTTTGTCCAGCGTCTCACTCTATTGCCCAGGCTAGAATACAGTGGTATCATCATAGCTCAGTGCAACTTCAAACTCCTGGGCTCAAGTGATCCTCTTGTCTCAGGCTCCTAAGTAGCTAGGACTACAGGTGTCTGTCATAATACCCAACTAGTTCTTTCTCTTGTTCAGGCTGGTCTTGAACTCCTGAGCTCAAGTGATCTTCCTGCCTCGGCCTTCTAGAGTGCTAGGATTATATGAATTTCATTTTTATCATAGTTCAGTGAATACATACATGTAAATGCATATATGAACTCACAGTGCATTGAAGGGCAGGCCCTGGTTGGCCATTAGCTACAAAAAGAACGACAACAAAATCCCCTCAAAACAAAAACAAACTGTTAAAAGCTCAACACTCAAATATGGAAAAGGCGAGGATGTTAGGAACATTTAGACTATAATGTTTTTCAACTGTGAAGTATGTCTAAATAGCCTGGGTAATTAAATGACATTACTTAAAAATGTTCTTTCTGCTCTGTTTTTCTGATTACAAAAATTAAGGATTAATTTAAATCTCTTACTTCCTTTATACATTAAACCAAATGCAAATTTACTTCCTTTTCTGTCCCAGTTGGGAGTTTCAGTGTAGGAGCTAACAGGCTCTGACCACTACTATCCAATTTTCATATTCCATTTTCTCTCTCAACTATGAATTTTAGCAATTTCCTCAAGTTTTATAATTTACATTACTTGCAATTAAATTTGTATTTAACTTGTGTTTTTATGGGTCATGGGTCTTTCTATACCACCACTTCCCTACTTCTCTGTCTTGGTCTTGGCATCTCTGTTCCCTATTGCCTTGTCATTGTCACAGTCTACTTTGTGCTCTCTATTCTATAGGCCTCCTGTGCGTAGTACCCAAGCATGTGTTTAAAATCAAATTACAGCTCCTCTTCAATCTTATTCTCCTAATTACATGATAATCTTTACAATGTCTATTGCTGGGATGATGGACTAGCAGCTTGGGGCACACAGTGGTGTTCTGTTCAAATGTCATCCAGACATGACTTCCAGTAAAGACAGAAACATGCCATAAGTGATTCATACCTTCCTGTCCTATATGAATTCTCTGAGAAGTTTAAGAGATGTTAGAATTGCACAGATACAATCAACAGTGATTTCACACATTTCTTTAGGAACAAGAACTGGCTGCTACTGAAACAAAGAAACCCAATGGGGAATTCAATCCAGGTCTTTCTAGCACAATCCTAGACAATTGTGGGGTGAGTCATGGAAATCTACAATTTTTTTTTTTTTGCAGTTTTTGACTGGGCTTGAACCCACCACCTCCGGCACATGGGGCCAACACCCCACTCCTTTGAGCCACAGGTACCGCCCAAAATCTACAATTTTTAATTGTGTCTTTAAATGTATTTCCTTAAAAGACACTGGAGTTATGCTAGCTTGTTTTCTCTTGCTTGGATTACCCACTGGAGCAGAGGGCACAGATCAAACATTGGAGAACTTGCAGCTTTGGGAGCTCTTGCCACAGTCAAGACAAGGATGTGTCTTCTGTTTTAGGTACAACAATTTTTCTGGATATGGTGCATAGTAGACACCTAATGAATTTAAGGAATAGTAATGGGATAAAGAGCAATAAAAGTGTGGTAGATTATAATAGAAATGTGTTGTTGTTCAAGTAGATAACAAAAATGTTTCTTCAGGTAGTTTTTGGTGGGAGAGGCAGTGAAGGTAGCATAAATGTAAAGCTCTCATCAAATCCTTTAAAAAAGCAATAAAAGATGTGGAAGAGAAGAGAGGAGGGGCAGTGGTGTTTGTAAAATTGCTATAAAACCACCACCAAGAGGAGGACGTTTGCTTTCTGTGAAAAAAAATGCCAAAGTGTACTGGTATATAAGAGAACTAAATATCAGTGCTTCAAAGTACATGTAATATATATGAAGTCTGACAGTTAAGTTCGCTAACTTACCACTGTGCACTTTCATTGGCAGCACTATACAACCAACTCAGGTAAGGTTTTATAATCTTGGTATACCAGCGTCTCACAGTTGTGTTCATGTCAACACGAGTGGTGTCTTGTTGAGTGGAGTTTGTTATTGTTGTATGTTTTTGTGTGCCATCATGAGAACCCTGGAGTTTGAATTATAGCAATAAAAAAAATTTGTAAATTTCTTGAACTTGGCAGGAACAGAAGTGAAATCAGAGACAGGTTAGTCCAAGTTATGGGGATAATACCATGAAGAAAACAGCAGTATAGAAATGGAGGAAATGTTTTTTTGAGGGGAAAGAAAATGACGCTGATGAAGAGATGATGGGAGGCCAGTAATGAGCAGAACTGATGAAAACACTGTAAAAAGTCATCACATTGGCTGCCAAAATTATTGGCTGACTCTGGAAAGCCTGGCAGACCAAATAAAAATCACTGAGAAACCATTAGGAAAATCGTAACTAAAAATCTTGGCATGAGAAAAGGATGGTTCTTACATCACAACAGGGCACCAGCTCACATGGCACTGTCTGTGAGGGGTTTTTTGCCAGTAAACAAATAACTGTATTAGAGCATCCTCCCTATTCACCTGATCTGGCCCCCAATGACTTTTTTCTTTTTTCTTTTCTTTTTTTAAAAAATAAGACAAAGGGCTTTATTTACAGCCAGTAGCTTACAGCATAGAAGAATTCCAAATGGCTGCACTCCAGACTGGCTTGGTCCTTCCCTTTTTATCAACAGTCACAAAGTTCCACCCCACAGGTACCCTTCTCACTGGCCAGTTTGAATCAAGTGGGAGATGCTATTCCAGCCCCTATAGAACTACAGGAGTTCTGGAAGTTGGAGTTCCAGGAATTTAGGTTTACAAATTCCTAAGAGCTGAGTCACCATGGAGAGGACCCCACAGGTGAATCCTTGTGGTCTCCTTGAGAAGACCTATTCTTCTAGACCTCACCCTTCTCAGGTATCCTCTCTCATTTCCCACTTTTGAAACTCCAATATATTTTAATTTGGGGGTGTCAATATCAGCTTGCTTCTGCAGGTGCCGTATTAATTATTTTTTAGCACTGACATTTTAGGGACTGAGTCTTCTTGGGTTCTTTACTTAGGCCTTAATAGTACTGTGGTGGTGGGCTAATATATATATGAGTTTTTACTTTTCCCTGTGTGACATTTCCCTCCCTCACCTTTCCCCAAAGTCCCAAGTCCCATTAAAACAAGTCCCTTGAGGAGTTTCCTCAGGCTTCAGTGATGGGTTGACCAGCCAGCTCCCAGTATGTGGCTGGAGCAGGGCATGTCTTAAAAGTTACCTTTACTTTCCAAGGGGCAGTGAAGCTCTATTCTGCCAGTTATGATGACTCCAGGTGAGGATTCCTTTCACCTTCAATGCTGTTGTGTGGCCAGGATGAAGGTATAAAGTCCTTCTTATCTTGGTTTGAGGGGGACTGGATTCAGATTGTGGACCTAGACTTGGTCCCCTTGATCTTCCAGAGAGAAAGGATCAGACACAAAAGACTAAACAGAATACAGTTAATTACCCCAGTGGAGATCTTCCTTGCTACTCTTTCTAGGGTTTTTGTCTATTCAATCCAGTCTTTCCCAGTTCTTTTAGGAGTCCCTGCTAAATTGCAGAGGATTGACAGAGGCGTCTTTGAACAATACCAGTGGCAAGACCTGAATCCAATTAGGCATTGCTTCCTGGCAGAGTTTATCAATTTCTGTTTTTATGGTCCTGTTTATGCACTTTACTTTGTCTAAGGTTTGAGGCCAACAAGTTATTCAAAGCTTTAGCTTATTAATTGCACTATTTTTGTTACGAAGGCTAGACCATTGTCAAATTTAAACCAGACTGGCCACCTAAACCATAGGACAGTTTCTCTGGGCAACACTTTTACTATTTCAAGAGTCTTTTTTATCCCAATGGGGAAGGATTTTACCTATTCCAAGTGTGTGTAGACCATCACTAGCAAGTACTTATTTCCTCTAAATCTGGGCATTTCAGTAAAGCCTACCTGGACGTCCTCTAAGGG
>CAUYQV010038938.1:0-17883 GCA_963574575.1 Galagoides demidoff | reverse complement strand
AACCAAAAAATGGCCGGGCATTGTGGCGGGTGCCTGTGGTCCCAGCTACTTGGGAGGCGGAGGCAGGAGACTCGCTTGAGCCCAGGAGTTGGAGGTTGCTATGAGCTGTGATGCCATGGCACTCTACCCAGGGGGAAAGCTTGAGGTTCCATCTCAAAAATAAATAAATAAATAATTAAAATAAAATATAAACAGAAAAAGGTTACTTGACACAGAAAAAATAGTCAATATGAAAGTAGAGATCAGGATAAACAAAAAAGAAAAAAAAAATTGTCCCGGAGGAAGTAAGAGAAGGAAAGAGAAGACAACTTCCAAACAGATTTGAAGACAGCTCATCCAATATATATCAACAAGATGTAATGAAAGGGGGAAACTTCCTTTAAAAAGAAAACTGAAGTTAATTATATATTTTCTATTTAGTTAATATAAATGTAATTTATATTACATATAAAACATACAAATGATACATAATAGAAAATAAATCACAAAAATATCTAAGAAAAGATAAAAGACAGATAACATATGTAAAAAATATATATACCAAAAACAGTCCAGGAGGTTCAATAGCTGATTAACAGGAGTTCCAGAAGACAAAATAAAAAGGAGAAAACTGTCAGAAATAAAAGAATATTTCCCTAAACTAAAAACCATGAGTCTCTTGGCTGACAGGACCCACAGAACTTTCAGTCTAGTTGAATGAAGATATTTTATACTGTGAATAAGAATTTCCAAAAACCTTCCATAGAGAAAAGTCAGGTCACCCAGAAAGGTGACAGTCAGAATTCTCAATAGAGAATCAAACAGCCAGATTTCTCGATAGAGACCCTGGATACAAGAAGACAATGAAACATAGCCTTTAATATTCTGAAGGAAACTTACTTTTAATCTACACTTCTATACCCAGCTAAATTATCATTCATATTTGTAGTTATAATAAAAGCATTTTTCTAATATTCTTGATTATTAATTGTCAACTTTTAGAATCAACCTATAGAGAAAGCATAAAAGGCAGCCTGGTGGTTTTCAAAATACATAAATGTTATCAATTTGGACAATGCAAAATGACAAGTTCAGATAACAAAAAGGGTAGTAAAATTTTGAAGAGGAAAGCTTAACAGGGTAGACATGATAAAATATTCATCCCTGAAAGTATAGAATTGAAGAATTCAGCTCATCGTAAATAAAACTATAAATTAAGGGGTTATTACATTATGCAAAATCTATAATTTTGGAAGGGAAACAATAAAAGAATTAAAAATAGTGACACAATTATACTGGGATTATTTAGAATTACCCAAAGTCAACAGATAATGTCTTTAAAAAATAAAATTTTAGGTATATTATCTTATTTATAACCACCCTAATCCAAGCTGCCCTTGCAATTAGGGATTTAAAACATAAATCAGGTTTTTACTCCAAGTAATGACAGACTAAGTTGTTTAAATTGACCTCTTTGATGAGATCAACTAGAAAACTTTGATGAAATATTTAAAATGTCTCTGAAGGCATCAGAGAGCTACCACAGCAGTGAAGAATTGCAAATTCAATCTCCAGAAGAAGAAAGGAATCTAGAGAGGTGAGAACAGCATTTGGAGCCCCTGAAGATATCCAGAACAAGCCGCTAAGAAGCTGAGAAGCAGGCCAGGCACAGTGGCTCATACCTATAATCCTAGCACTCTGGGAGACTGAGGCAGGAGGATTCCCTGAGCTCAGGACTTTAAGACCAGCCTGATTAAGAGCAAGATCCAGTCTCTGGCTTGGCGCCTGTGGCTCAAGTGGCTAAGGCACCAGCCACATACACCTAAGATGGTAGGTTTGATCCAGCCCGGGCCTGCCAAACAACAATGATGGCTGCAACCAAAAAAAAATAGCCAGGCGTTGTGGTGGGCGCCTGTGGTCCCAGCTACTTGGGAGGCTGAGGCAGGAGACTCGCTTGAGCCCAGGAGTGGGAGGTTGCTGTGAGTTGTGATGCCATGTGCCATGGCACTCTACCCAGGGGGACAGCTTGAGGTTCCTCTCTCAAAAAAAAAAAAAAAAAAAAAAGACCCTGTCTCTACAAAAAATAGAAAAATTAGTTGGGCATTGTAGTGGGTACCTGTAGTTCCAGCTACTTAGGAGGCTAAGGCAAGAGGATCGCTTAACCCCAGGAGTTTAAGGTTACTGTGAGCTAGGCTGAAGCCATCACACTTCTAGGCTGAGCAACAGAGAACAACTGTCTCAAAAAAAAAAACAAAAAACCCCAGCAGGCTTGGCACCTGTGCTCAGTGGTTAGGGTGCTGGCCACATGCACCAGGGCTGGTGGGTTAGAACCCCACCAGGGCCTGCTAAACAACAATGACAACTAACTACAACAAAAAAATTGCTAGGGGTTGCAGTAGGCACCTGTAGGCCCAGCTACTTGGGAGGCTAAGGCAAGGGAATCACTTAAGCCCAAGAGTTTGAGGTTGCTGGCTCGGCGCCTGTGGTTCAATCGGCTAAGGCGCCAGCCACGTACACCTAAGGTGGCGGGTTTGAATCCACAGCCCGGGCCCGCCGAACAACAATGATGGCTGCAACCAAAAAATGGCCGGGCGTTGTGGCGGGCACCTGTGGTCCCAGCTACTTGGGAGACGGAGGCAGGAGACTCGCTTGAGCCCAGGAGTTGGAGGTTGCTATGAGCTGTGATGCCATGGCATTCTACCCAGGGGGATAGCTTGAGGCTCCGTCTCAAAAAAAAAAAAAAAAAGAGTTTGAGGTTGCTGTGAGCTGGATGGCATTCTGCCAAAGGCAACAAAGTGAGACTGTCTCAAAAAAAAAAAAAAAAAAACAAGAATCTGAGCAGAGTTTTCAATGGATTTGTAGAGGTAGAAAAGACAAAAACTTGAGTTTAAGGTCTACCTAGGAAGTAAAATACTAATAAATCCCCAGATTTTGTGCTTTGGCCCCAAAGATTTTGTATAGACACTAAAAGCAAGAAGTTGGATTAAGCCAGCCCTCACAAGGACTGAATCATAGCTTCAAATCATCTTAGTAATTGGATTGGGGTGATCAGGACTCCTAAGCTGGGCATTTGCCCAAAGCAATTACAAATTTCCTCAAAAGAAATGTTAATGTATCATCCAGAGCCTTAAATTTTCTCTACCGTTTTTCATATGCATTTGGGCACTCAATCAAAAATAACTCACACACAAAGAGATAAGTTCATATAGCCAAAAATTAAGGGAAATAATAAACAATATAAATATACCCCCTTAGGGGATACAGATCTGGAATTATAAGACACAGACTTTAAAATAATCATGCTTAATATGTGTAAAGAAATAAAAGACAAGATTGAATGTTGGCACAGAACTGCAAAGAATTTTTTAAGCCAAATGGAAATTCTAGAATCAAAAAACATAATAAAATTGGAACAAAGAACTCAGTAGATGGATTTAACAGCAGATTAGAAACACAGGAGAAGAAATTAACAACCTGGAAAATATGTCCGAAAAAAACTACCAAACTGAAGCACAAAGATACAAAAGGAAAGAAAACACAGAAAAATGCAGAAGAGCACATGGTATTATGGTAAAGGCTCCAATTTATGTGAAATTAGAGTTCTAAGATGAAAAGAAAAAAGCATGGCAGAAGAAAGTTTGAAGAGATAATGATTAAGAATTTTTCTAAACTGGTGGGGTCTGTAGCTCAGTGGATAGGGTGCCGGCCACATACACCAAGGCTGGCAGGTTCGAACCCAGCCCAGGCCAGCTAAAAAAACAATAACAACAAGAACAAAATAGCCGGTCATTGTGGCAGGCACCTGTAGTCCCAGCTACTTGAGAGGCTGAGGCAAGAGAATTGCTTAAGCCCAAGAGTTTGAGATTGCTGTGAGCTGTGATGCCACAGCACTCTACCTAGGGCGACAGCTTGAGACTGTCTCAAAAAAAAAAAAAAGAAAAAATTTTTCTTAACTAATAAAAGAGATCAACCCACAGATTCAAGAAGTGCAGACTCCCACACAGAATAAACAGGTACATTATAATAGAATGAAGGAACCGAAAGCAGAGAAAAATCTAAAAAGCAGCCAGAAAAAAAGATATTACCTTCAAAGGGGCATCACATATATAACAACTGACTTTCTCAGCAGAAAGAAAGAATAGAAGTCGGGAGACAGGAAAGATATCTTAAAGGCACTACCACTAATACAGCATTTGCCAACCTAGAATTCTACACCCAGTGAAAATATCCTTCAAATAATGAGGGTAACATAAAGGCATTTTCACACAGACTGAGAAAACTCTTTACCAGCAAGCCTGCTCTCGAAAAAACACTAAGAGTTGGACCTCAAGCAGATAGAAAATGACCTGGAGGCAACCTAAAGATGAAGGAAAAACTGAACAAATGAAGAGGAATTGTGTGGGTAAATAATCCACATGCACACTGGCCACATAAAAAATAGACACAGCACATCCCTCCTCTACTCACTGGAGCCCTCTGGTGGCCTCCAGTATTCTTTTCACTTCTATGCCACCAGAGGGCTAAAACAGAAGCTAAAATAGAAGCCCCTTTGTTGGCCAACAAGGCCCTACGTGATTTGCTCCACTCATCCTCCTGCCCACATGCTGAGCCCCCTCCTGCTTTGTCATTTCTGCAACCCCCAAACACCCTCCTACCTTTGCACTTGCTACTCTTGCCAGAAACTCTCTTACAAGTTGTATTTGAGGGCTGTTCCCTCCCTTCCTCCTGCCTCCATGCAAATGTCACCTCCAGGAGGGATATCCTCTCCTCCCCTCCTATGCTTCCAGTTTCGTTAGCACCTGGTGCCAACTGCATATTTTACTTATTTATGTTGGTTCCTATTTTCCTCACTAGAATACTGATAAGCATTACTCATAGCTAAATCTCCAATACTTAGTGCCTACATGTAGTAAATGCTTAATAAATGTTTGTTAAACAAATGGATACCTTTTTTTTTTCAATTTTCTAAAGAAAAAAGTATCATTTTAAAAATCAACCCTGGTGTTGTGGCTCATGCCTGCAATCCTATCATTTTGGGAGGCCAAGGTAGAAGGATCATTTGAGACCAAAAGTCTAAGATCAGCCTAGGCAACACAATGAAACCCTTTACCTCTACCAAAAAAAAAAATTTTTTTTTTTTTTTGAGACAGAGCCTCAAGCTGTTGCCCTGGGTAGGGTGCCGTGGCATCACAGCTCACGGCAACCTCCAACTCCTGGGCTCAAGCAAGTCTCCTGCCTCAGCCTCCCAAATAGCTGGGACCACAGGCGCCCGCCACAATGCCTGACTATTTTTTGGTTGCAGCACCATTGTTGTTTGGCAGGCCCAGGCTGGATTCGAACCCGCCACCTTAGGTGTATGTGGCTGGCACCTTAGCCACTTGAGCCACAGGCACCAAGCCTACAAAAAAAATTTTAAAAAGAAAAATACATCGGCTCGGCACCTGTGGCTCAATCGGCTAAGGTGCCAGCCACGTATACCTAAGGTGGCGGGTTCGAATCCCCAGCCCGGACCCGCCAAACAACAATGATGGCTGCAACCAAAAAATGGCCGGGCGTTGTGGCGGGCGCCTGTGGTGCCAGCTACTTGGGAGGCGGAGGCAGGAGACTGGCCTGAGCCCAGGAGTTGGAGGTTGCTATGAGCTGTGACGCCATGGCACTCTACCCAGGGGGACAGCTTGAGGCTCCGTCTCAAAAAAAAAAAAATTTTAACTATGAGTACAAAGCATTATTTTTATCGTGGACACATATATATTATATAGATTTAATAGGTCCTGAAACTATTGCAACATCATCAAGTTGGTATTGATCGCCTGCGTAATTTCAAAATCCCCACGCAATTCCAGGCTTCTTGCAATGCAAATTTCAGGAGCTGTTCTGAATCGTGAACACTTGTGGCCTGTTTTCTGCTGTACCACTGAGGCAGCAGCAACTAGGTATTATTCAGATATTAAGCTTTACTTTATAGTTATGAAAAGCTGGGCTTTCCAAGTTGCATGTTCAGCTAAGATAATATGCAATTGAAAGGTTATGACAGGTGGCAAAGATAGCTTCTTTTCCAGTTTTTTTCTGGCGGACCAATATGTTGGTTACCTTGTGCCTTTTTTTCCTGTAGATATTACACAGATGGCAGGCATTTTATGCTCTTGCATTTAGCGTGGTGTCTTAACAATCCCAGCGTGTCCTTTCATTCTCCAAAGGAGCCTGGGAATTCTGGGTCCTTGGTGTTTACAGCTTCTCTGCAGTAAAGAGGATGAGGGTGGGTGGGGGAGATTGCCTCTGGGGAATTCTAATGTTCATATTCAATCTTGAATTGAGAGCAGTTGCCTGGGAAACAAAACCTCAAAAAATCTCATTTTTGCATGCATCTTCAAATCTTCAAATGGCAGGACGTGCTTCTGGGTTTTAAAGGAAGTCCTTATAGTCTAAGGGTCCAATAAGTCCATGTTTGTTATCTGCCCAACTCATCTCAGGATACTCTGGATATTTTTTGTCACACTGATAATCAAATAAAGGATCAGACATATGTAAAAAACAGAAACAAACACAAAAGGTTAAACTGTTTTTCTCTGGTCATGTGAGTTGAGAGGCACTGGGGAATAGTAGAAAGGATTCTGCAATGCAGTCAGAATTCTTGTTTCCTAAACATTCCTCTAATTGGTAACTTATAGTGGGAGCCTGGGCTGTGTGTCACAGATAAAGCTCCCGGGCCCACTTCCTCCTGGTAAAAGAGAGGGCTGCTGTGGTCTCTAAGATATCCCCTTTCTGCACCTGACATGCTGGATCTAATAATTACCTGATCTTGTCAGGGTCTTTCTGTAAGCACTTATTGCATGCTGATGATGTTTCTAGGGCAGGGGAAGAAAAAACTTTCCCCTACTCTATTTTAGGTTCTGTAACCAGGGCTATAAAGTAAAGTGACGAAAGACAGATTAACAGGAAAAAAAGATTTATTTCAGATGTGCATAGGAATTTTACAGTGAAGGAATGAAGCACCAAAGAAGTGGTTAGGTGTGAGAGGTTGTATACTATTTTAACAAAGGGCAATCAATTGTGAAGAAGTGACAATACAGAAGAGGTTTGGGCTTCCAAGGGTGGTAAATTATGCTAATTGTTTTGTATATGTATATATGCACACACATACATACTATATATAAGAAACTAATGGAAGATATCGTGCTATTAGTTAGAATTTTTAGGCAGACTCAGGTCTCCAGGGATAAGAGTTATCTCTCAGGTTTAAGAGTCCTTCTCTTCCTGGTACAGGAGAGGAAGACAACTTCACAAATAGAAATTTATGCCCTGCTTTTGGGCACAAAGGAGGAGGGCAGAGAATTCTCCTGTGTCTTCTGTTTCTCTATTGCTTTCAGCTCAAAATAATCCTTGTGCCTAAGGGACACATATCAGGGTGTTGTTCTTTGATCCCCTGTATTAGCACAATGCTGGTTTTATTCTGACCCCCCTTTGTCTAGGCTAATTCATTGATCCATTACTGATTTACCATCGACATTACTTACAAAAGTAGATACTTTTGCATCTACTTTTTGCATCAAGGACATGTACTAATTTTCAGAGATTTCATGTGTGTATTTATTAGGAGTTTTTTCCCATCAGAAATATACTCAGTAGAAATGTAGATACTGCTAAAGGTAGTCATCATAATGTGTGTCTGCCACACGAAACCCATGTTTGAAATGGGAATTATGCTTACCTTCCAAAGGGTAGTATTACGTAATTTGTTCTTCAAACACATAATCCAATAACAAGAAAGCCTCATCTCAGTCCATGGGAGTGAATGAAAGGCAATGGGCTTGTGTGATTCTGTTGTTAAACCATGCAGGAATTTATTCTGAATTTTGTAAACAAAAGACATGTTTCTCAGGGACGGTCTCATTAATGAGTTCTTTATTAAATAGGGAACAACTTGCATTTTAGTAAGAAGAGTGTCTTTTTTCCCCTGCATGTTCCCAAAACTAAAGTCACGTTACAGGAGTGCTCTAAACTCACAGCTCAGACATGCAGGGTCCTCAAGAGCCGGTGACTTACATTAGACGGACTCTGCCTCCTGTGCCCGACATTCCTTCACCTCTTATCTCCTAATGTCCAAACCTGATCTGCTGCTTAAGACCTAATTCAACTGCTCTTGGTGTCACCGCCTTTGGTGCATCTTTTTCCTTTCTGAACTGCCATGGGAACAGCATTTTCTCTGTCTCCCTTACAAAACTTACCACTTTCTACCACGCTACTCAGTTGCACAACTTACACCTTCTACTAAGGTGAAATTTCTCTCTGTCACAGAGCCCTGCACAGTGCCTTCCCCAAAGCAGTCTCAGAAGGCAGGAACAAGACACCACAAGGCACAGAACGTATTTTCTCATTGTTCTGGAGGCTGGGAATTCAAGGTCAAGAAGCCTGCTGATTCATCTTCTAGTGAAGACTCCATTCCTGGCTTATAGACAGACGGGCAACTTCTCGCTGACTCCTACATAGATGAACTCTTTCTTATGAGTACACAGTCCTACCAAATTAAGGCCCTACCCTTCTGACCTTATTTAACTTTAGTTACCTTTTAAAGACTGTTTCTCTAAATATTGTCATATTAGGAGTTAGGGTTTCAACACAGGAATTTTGGAGAGGACATAACCCAGTCCATAGTGGTTCCCCACCCCTGACACACTCTAGCTTCTACATCCCCATGCTAATAAAGAGATCAGTTAAATAAATAATGCAAAAGCAGGCCAGGTGTGGTGACTCACAACTAGCACTTTGGGAGGCTGAGGTAAAGGCTGAGGCCAGGCATTTGAGACCAGCCTGGGCAATAGTGGGACCCCATCTCTATGAAATATAAATTAGTTATGGTGGTGCACACCTACTTGAGCCCAGAAGTTTGAGGTTGCGATGAGTTACAGTGACACCCCTACACTCCAGTCTACAAGCAGCTTGCTCTCTGGGGCATTCCTGCACCTCAGTCTTCTCAGAATAACGTCCTAGCCAGCGCACTTGTTCTGAAGCAGGTCCACTACGCACCGGCTGCTCCAGAGCTGCAGCCCTCTGCCTCTTGGGCTGCAATTCCTAGCACTGGCACAAACTCAGTGATCTGGAGCACTCATACAATAAATTAAGCAAAGCAAGGGAGCAAGGGACAGCAGGAAGTGAGGATTCACAGAGTGCCTGCTCCCGAAGGCTTGGGAAAGCTGGCAGGCAGAAGGAATCTCATCCGCACGAGCCACATGTCACGCTGCAGATGACAGACTCCAAAAGCACTCGGTCTGTGTTTTATACTCCAGGGGAACTTGAATCCATGGGCTAAAGCCTGGAAGGACATTCTGTCCTAGGAGGGATGGGAACAGAGCCTGCAGTCCTGGACAGTCCCTCCTGATCTGGGATCGTCTACCCCCAGCACATTTGGCAGTGATTCTGAGGAAGGGGGTAAAAAACGGGTCACCATGGCCTTCTGGGGACCTGCTCCACATCTTTCTCATGAGGCAGGAGTGACATTCAAATAATTAATGGGTGCATGATCAGCCTGACTACTGAGGTATGTAGCAGAGCCCCTTCTGTTCTTCTTCCCGCTGTAACTTCCGTCCAAGTTTGGGTCAGTTCTTTTCCTGTCCCAATAGACAGGTCCTATAGCTTCCTGGTCCATTTTAGTCTCAAGAGTCTTTAGCTTTAGTCATAAGAAGAGCTGGTGGTCCCAACACCTGCTCAGAACTCCAGTTCCATTACAGCTCCTCTCTCCGCCAGGGCACTTAGACCTAAAAAAGCATGCTGTGAAAGAGGGACCCTGGATGGGGCTGTGGCCCCAGGACAGCCATCTGAGCTGAGGCAGGAAGGACGCTGACAAACCAAAGCAGAGTGAGATGTAGACGAGTCCTACCTGCTGGGTGATTGCTGTGTCCATGGTGACACTGACAGAGCTCCAGAAACAATAGTGCTGAGTGTCCCTCATTCCAGAGCAGAAATCCTGGGCCGGGGATGAGAGAGAGTGTGGTACCTTCATGAGCTGGAGCAGTTCTGTGTCACTGGGATGAGCGGTGAGAACAGAAATGCCTTATTAGGTCAAGGAAGGTGGTCACAAATCTACACGCTTGCAGCTGAGGTTTCAAGTCTCTGATGTGGGAAAGGGTTATTTCTTGATCTCATTCCTTTGAGGATGATGAGATTATGTTTGAAAAGATCTATTAAGTTTGATAATAGATCCAAGTTAGTGCCTGGACCATCATCATCGCTCAGAGTGTGTTAAAAATGCAAATTCTAGGCTAACCCAGACCTATGGAAGGTCTTTTTATCAAAGAAATTGGTTAGCTTCTTTGATAAAAAAAAAGCCAAGATGAACACCTTGGATTAGTATCCACACGCAGGGCAATCAGCCAACAGGTAGGAGTCCGTCTCTGTGCTGAATCATTTCCATGCTGAATGGAAAGAAGCAATACAGTTTACTTGGCAGCATTTTTGTTTGTTAAGTAAGTTGAGATGAAAGCTGGAGCTTAGAATATTTATCCTGATCTGAAATGTATGAAAACAACGCCGAGAAAATACGTTTTGGTGTAGATGGGGAGGAGCCCTTAACACAGCATTTATTTTTATTTGACTTCTGCTTGTTTTCACCAGGTTCATTTAACTTGATAGATTATCTAAGCCTCAGTGCAAGGTTGTGAAATCTAATAAAGATGCATAATACTGAGTATGTTGTTTGTACTGAAATGCACCCTCTGTGGTTGTCATAATCTTAGTCTGCTGAGACTGTGAAAACAAGAGACACAGACCAGGTGGTTTCAGCAACAGAACCTCATTACTCACAGTTCTGGAGTCAGGAAATCCAAGATCAAGGTGCCAGGATTGCTTTCTGGTGAGGGCTCTTTGCTTGGCTTACAGACAGCCGCCTTCCTGCTGTACCTCACGTGGCCTCTCATGGCTATTCCTCCATGTATGCATGTCCCTGGTGCCTCCAGTCCTACTGGAGCAGGGCCCACCATGGCAGCCTCATCTACCCTTAATTACCCTGTAAAGGCCCTATATCCAGAATACAGTCACATCGGGGTTTAGGACTTCAACATATGCATTTGGGTGGACACAATTCAGTCTATGCCAGGCTGTTCACAAATATCCCATTTTTTCTACATTGCATTTGGAAAGATTGCACATCCATCTTTGCTCCCTTTGAACGTGGATGTGGCCACACGACTTGCTTTGCTCAGTAGAACATGTGATGAAGTAACATGTGACCTGCAGAGAAGCTTTAAAACCAGGACACGAACCCCATGTTCTCTTCCCCTTAAAATAGTAGATTTAGGGGCACTCAGGAATCAAAGAAGTCTCTAGTAGAGTCCATGTTGTGTGAGTGGAAAATTAAAAAAATATGTAACATATGTTCTTTTAAGTATGTTTAGCCAGTGAGATGTGGAGTTGTTTATATATTTAACCATTGAGATGTGGAATTGTTTATCTACACAGATGACAACCATAACCTAGGTTATACTTACCCTTGTTAACTAAGTTGAGATGAAAGCTGGAGCTTGGAATATTTATCCTGATCTGAAAGGAATGAAAGCAGCACCAAGAAAATATGTTTTGGTGTAGATGGGGAGGAGCCCTTAACACAGTATTTATTGGTATTTGGTTTCTGCTTGTTTTCACCAGGTTCTGTGCATAACCTAGCCTATGACTCATGCAATCACCAAGGACTCATCTGCTATGACATGTGGGATTTCCAAACCCCAATAGGCACGTTTACATCCACTCTTCCGAGGCTGTGTCAGAAAACAGTGTACTGTGTAATTTATTTTTACAATTAACTTTCCCCCCCATTCAATTAACTTTAATTTTTTTCGTTCCTTTCTGAGGGTGCGTCTTTGATATCTACTTTATATATTACTTGACCAGGCGATTGTCAAATACTAAGTTTTCTCTTTGGTGGAGACCAACCTTTCCACGTAGCTGATTGAACTCTTCCTGTGAGTCTCTGCCAGAACCTTCAGTTCAACATCATCAAGAACATACTTATTTTTCCCTTCAAGTCCAAGAATTTTCCCTGATTACCATTTTTGTAATCATCCTGTTGCTAATCTCAGAGACATTCTGGATGTGCGTTGGGGAGAAGGCATATTATTCTCCTTAAAACTTTCTATTTTTACAACAAATGTTTTGCAAAATTTCAAACATTGACAGAAGTCAACAGCACTATTTTAGGGACCTCCATGTGCCCTTTCATCCAGCGATGAAATATCAATGCATGGCCAATCCTGTTCTACACCTAACGACCCCACCCCCAGGTTATTTTGAAAGTATAAATGTTGTGTTCTGTATCTATAAAAGATAAGAATTCTTTTTTTTTTTTTTTTTTTTGCAAGAAAGCTCCAATATTATTCCTTTGAAAAATAACTAACAACAGGTGGCATTCTGAGTCTGTGTTCTCCTTTTCCTGGCTGCCAATTGTTGTATAATTTTCTTTCCTTTTTTTTGCTGTATTTGTCATCTGTGTGAATCAAACTGAAAACAGATCAAACACTGCAATCAGTGGATTGTTTCTAAGCCTCCTTTAGTCTGTAGGTGCTCTCTACCTGTGCTCCTCTTTTTTTCTTTTCCTTACAGTTTGTTTATTGAAGAACCTATCCCTATCCTGTGAAAGTGCATTTGGCATATTCTACAGTCCCCTGCCATTCTTATGAACTGATAGTTGATACGAGTTATTTGACAAACTGTTGTATGGCGACACACTTCCAGCAAGAGTGATATCTGTGATGTCAGCAACCATTGATCATCACTGGCTCTGTCGATGGTTCTCAGTCAGGAGTACACTTCAGACTTACCCAGCCAGTTTGGCAAAATACTGATTGTTGAGCCCTAACCTGAGTTTGTAATTCCATAGGTCTGGATTAGATCCAAGAATCTGCATTTTTAACAAATTCTGAGCGATGATGATGGTCCAGGCACTAACCTGGATCTATTACCTTACTAGGGGCTGCACAGCCGTGATTCTTTCTCTATCCTTCCTTCTTAAATCATTGGCGGGATGCTTCTGTAAAGAGAAGTGTCCCAAAGCATCAGTTGCTAATGTTTGATTCTTTTCCTTTGTGTGTCGGTTTTCAAAATAATGAGTTGGTTTAACCAATATCCTCCAAAGGTTATCTGTGCAGTGTGTATGTGTGTGTACATGGGTGTATGTGTGCACATGTTACATGGGCATGAGTGTGTATACGTGTGTGCATACCCACTTCACTCCACCGCAGCCATTATTTTTATTGATGTTCAAGTTGTCCCATCTTCAGCCCTGGGGACCCCTAGGACATTTTTGAGTCTCCTCCTTCTCCAATCATTTGTCATTGGTGCACTCTTGGGCACCCCTTCCATTTCTTGGCCGCTATCTGCCCTACTTCGATCATTTTACATATAAGTAGGTGTCCCATTAATATATTTTTTGATACATCTCCAGTCTTGTCATTACCGCACAAGAAATTCTCAGTGACTCCCAAGTCAAGTATAAACCTGTCTTGTTGCCATTCAAAGCCTCCTTGGTATTCTATCCGTCTCCCTTCTCATCTTCTTTCTGACTCTCTTACTCCCACCCTGAAGAAACTCCCCTAATTTGCCCTGTGAATCTTTGTTCGTCCTAAGCTTTCTGCCTCAAGTGCCCTCAGCTCAGGCAATTCTTTGTTCTTTTAAATTTTAGATATATGAGAGTCTATAATTAGGTTAATCCATTTGCACTCGTAAGGCTGAAGTCAGGAAGTGTGCTGTATACCCGTGCATCGGACCCGTTCACATGCTGAGGGGCTGATCACAAGAATCTACAAAGAACTCAAGCAAACCACCAAGAAAAGAACAGACAACCCCATTAAGAACTGGGCAAGAGGCTTGGCGCCTGTGGCTCAAGTGGCTAAGGCGCCAGCCACATACACCTAAGGTGGTGGGTTCGAATCCAGCCCAGGCCCGCCAAACAACAATGATGGCTGCAACCGAAAAAAATAGCTGGGCGTTGTGGCGGGCGCCTGTGGTCCCAGCTACTTGGGAGGCAGAGGCAAGAGACTCGCTTGAGCCCAGGAGTTAGAGGTTGCTGTGAGCTTTGATGTCACAGCACTCTGTCCAGGGGGACAGCTTGAGGCTCTGTCTCAAAAAAAAAAAAAGAACTGGGCAAGAGACACAAGCAACTCTTCATTCTTTAAATTGGTCCTAAACACGTGTCCACCTTTGAGTCTCTCCTTGAGCTCTGCTGAAGCATTGCCCTGCCCGCTCTGCTCCTCTCTGAAGCATTTGCCATCCCGCTGCTTTGAGTTACAGCCCTGCTGATCCCTCTCGGTAGGGCAGCTCAGCTCAGTTATTTCATGCACCTTTGTTCCTTAGAGGGCACCCATGTAGCCCAAGTGGCAGAGGCTAAAGACAGACTTCTGGAATTATACTGACTATGAAGTATTAGCCATGATCAAAGTAATCTCTGATTTATTTTTTAAAAATAGATGGATGTAGAGATTCGTCTGTCTTACCGTGTCGATATTTACATTTACGTATATGTTACGTCCATGAAGTCCAGGGCACTAAAAATGCCGGTTATTCTTCTGGATTGTCCAAAGAAACACCATCATCCGCAGAGAAGTGATTTACTGGGTTTGTGCTCTCTCCCTAACCTCATTTACTAAGCTCAGAGGACAGGCCATTCTCTCCTTTTTTCTGCCTGTAACTTCCTTTCCTGCAGAGTCCTTTGCTCTGGTCCATGGAGACCTCATCATCCTTGGTACCGTTCACCTGACACGTATCTGCTGCTTTGTCTGGTTATAGACCCCTCCGATGTGTGTGTGTTCGGACTGATGCACCAGGTGCCAGCTAGAATGATAGGATTTTCTAAAAATCAGCTTTCAGGAGTAATAGGTGAGAAGACTCACCCACCTTGGCTGGGAGCTTGGAGAGAGGGCTTCCCACACTTCACGGTTCTGTACTCTGAAACGCCAGGAGGAAAAATCAGCTGGATAATTTGTATGTCTGTTGCTATGACAACTAACCCAGTCACTTCAGCGAGGATGCAGACGGTTATGCCAAAGCAGGCATTCTCAGCCGGGAGCCCCTGAGCCACACCACCCAGTAAAACCCTCCAGTCCCCCACTTGGCAATGTGAAAGACAAAGTCAAACACCAGAATTCACATCCTGTTTGGGGGAAACACCTGTAAAAGATACCACCAAGGTCTTACTGATTAATGCCAGAAACCAGAATAAATTACCATGGTGTATCATTATAGCACATCAGATCAGGGACCATCTGGAAGGCTACAAGTCCTGCCCAGGATCACAGTTGGGGCACTGCTTAGATTCACAGGGAAAATGATCACTTTCTCACCTCTCCCAAGCTCAAGATCGCCAGGCAGCAGCCGACGTTTCATGGTGGTTGCTGAGAGGGAGTTTAATCTGAGGTGTCGAATAAGTGCAATTCTCCATTTTTTTTCCTCAATATTATGATAAACTGGGAGCCTGAAAATACCTCTGCTCGTGATTCTAATCGTATTATTTTGTGATCTTACAATGATTATCGAAGGATCTGAAGTTACTGGGAGAATTGTCTTGAGAATCCACTCGGGTTTGGAACTGAGGCCTTCCATGGACTGTTGGCCCTTCAGGGGTAAAAAAGAAAACACCAGCATTTGTTTTTATCTTGTGAGACTAAGCAACTTGTTTCCCCCACCCCCTTCTCTTAAATAAAGAAAATGCCATCTATAGAAGAAACAAAAGTCAAATACAGGATTTGGCAGTAAAGGAGTCCTTCTAATTCTGAAAACAATACCAAGTCTGGAATGGAAAGGTAAAAGTATTTCCCCACCTGGTCTCTGTGTGTGTGAGTTTGGGTGTGCGTGTTTTTGTGAGTAAGAAAGAGGGCAGCATTGGGAGCCATCGGCAGACACAGAGAACAAGGCAACTGGGATTGTTATTTTCTTATTTTTTCCTGAGTGTTAAATTTTAGCATAGCACTCCTCGCTCCTTAATTAATGATTAAACAAATTCAATTCATGATTTAACTTAATTAAACAACTAATGAATTTGTGTGAGCAGGGATTATTGATGCAGCCTCCGAGTCAGGCCTCAGGGCACATGGCTCAGCTCCACCCAGCCCGGTACACGGTGCCCTGAGCCACACTCGGCTCTCAGGTAATACCCAGGCCCCTGCGATCTCACTGACGCACTTTACTCTGGGTTAGCTACCTGCACAGATCACCTTTTATGTATGAAGATAACATTTCTGGCGCCTTTCCTGAGGGATGTATATGCTGAAATGCATTCCCAAAAGTGACCGTCTGTTTAGTTAGTTTCTGCTTTTTTTTTTTTTAAAGCTATTGAGGCCCATCCTGGAAATATTCACGGACGTCTCACTTTACAAGGACAAACATAAGCGTGTTATATTTTTAGATATTCTCATTTTACTTTGAAAGCACAATCACACCTCACAGATCCAGCGAAGAGGCCGCTCTGCCAAACAGCAAATTTGAAAAGAAATAGACTTTCCTTGCTTTCGAGCAGAGGCCCCTACTTCGGGAATAACTAAATGTGTCTATTTCTCTCTCCTGGGTGGAAGGGCTATTTTGGAATCAGTGGAAGAAAAGAAAGGGTCTCCTGTGTCAAAATTGTAATACTCAAGCTGGGGTTGGCTTCTGCATAATAAAAGGTGCTCAAACATGACTTGTGTCCACCATTTCTTAATGGTATATATTGAATATTGTAATTTTAATGCAGTTTTTTCCTTTCCTAAAATGCATATACTTTTTTGTGGGAGCATGTGCATGTCTGTGTGTGTGAGGCGTGCTAGAGGACAGCCAGCCTATCACCCGTCCCCGATCCCTGTGTGGGAGAACACACATGTTCTTTATTTTATCTTGGAAAAATGGGAGTTCAGCTGATCCATAGGTCTTATATGAAATAATAACTAAAGGCACATTCTCGGTCTGAATCCCGTCAACTGGAGGTCAGTGGGAGCGTGGTCTTCATTGGTTCTGGCCCCTCACTCGTGACCTCACTTTCTTCTGATTTTTTTAAAAATTTTTTTTATTAAGTCATAGCTGTGTACATTAATACTATCATGGGGTACAGCCAAAAATACACTACTGGGACTTTCTTCTGTTTTAATGAAGCGTTTTTTCTTTTCTTTTTTAAATTTAAAGTAAGAATCCTGATTTTGGAGCTAATCTCCCACTTCTTTTTAAAGGAAGTGTGGAATCAATGGCTAGGAAACGTTGATGCCTGCTTTTCATACCCTCAATCATGTTAATGGTAGTTTTTTGTTTGTTTTAATTTTCAGACAGCACAATGGAGGCAACAGGCCATGGTGGCCTGGGCTTCAGACTCCCCAAGGTCAAATCTTGGCTTCAGATCTAAGTGTTTCTGTGACCTTGAGCAATTGAGGACAATATTAGCACTTACTCCAGGAGATTGTTATGAGAACGGGTAGGTCAATTCCTCTTTAAGGGACTTCGTGAGCAAAAAAGAAAAAACCAGTTTGGGTTTTTCTTTTATAGAGTATTTAGGGCTCTACGACTTTTTAGTCTACAGGATTAGCTAAGATCGGAGGGACATGGTTAAATATTAAGAGCTATAGCAAGCAGATGTCTTTTAAAAATTATAATGGGAATATACATTTTTAATATTTGACTTTGCAGGATTATGCAAACAAAGTCTTCTTTTGATTCTAGCTTGCTAAGCATTTTCATTACAAATGGGTACCGAGTTTTATCAAATGTTCTTTAGCATTGATTGAGAGGATCACACATACTCCTTCTCTAATTTGTTATTTTATTTTATTTTATTTTTTTGAGACGGAGCCTCAAGCTATCCCCCTGGGTAGAGTGCCATGGCATCATAGCTCATAGCAACCTCCAACTCCTGGGCTCAAGCGAGTCTCCTGCCTCTGCCTCCCAAGTAGCTGGGACCACAGG
>CAUYQV010038936.1:0-37096 GCA_963574575.1 Galagoides demidoff | reverse complement strand
CTACTTTTTGGAGGATCTGTCCAACACTTCCAAAGGAGTGTTGAAATCTCCGACTATGATGGAGCAGGGAGAGATCAATTTGCTCATGCCAGTAAGAGTCTCTTTTATAAATTGAGGTGCATTCTGGTTGGGTGCATAGATATTGATAATTGAGATCTCATCATATTGAGTATTGCCCTTAACAAATATAAAGTGGCCATCTTTATCTTTGGTTACTGTTTTTGGTTTAAAACATATTGTATTTGTGAATAAAATTACAACACCTGCTTTTTTCTGCTTTTCATTAGCCTGGAATATAGATTGAGACTATATTTGTCTTTTAAGATAAGATGAGATTATTTAATACAACAGATGTTTGGTCTGAGTTTCTGTATCCAATCAGCCAATCTGTGCCTCTTTAGAGGACAATTTAAGCCATTCACATTGATAGAAATTATTGATAAGCCTGGTAAAATATTGGTCCTTGAGTTGTTTGAAAGTCCAGTAGACATTTTTAATCCTTTCGCCACTGTGGAAGTTGGAATGTGATCAAAAGTTTCTGGGTGGATTTACTTTTATGGTGGAGGATTGCACTGGTCATTATGGAGGATAGGTTTGATAATTTACTGCAGAGCTGGTTTAATTATGGCAAATTTATTCAACATGTGAATGTTGCTAAAGTATTTCATTTCTCCGTCATAGATGAAACTCGGTTTAGCTGGATATAGGATCCTGGGTTCAAAGTTATTTTGTTTTAAGAGATTAAAAGTGATGACCATCCTCTTCTGGCCTGAAAGGTTTCAGCAGGGAGATCTGCAGTCATTCTAATACTCTTCTCCTTGTAGGTTATGGTTTTCTTGCTTCTAACTGCTTTCAGAATTTTCTCTTTCATATTAACTTTAGTGAAGGTAATTATGATGTGCCTGGGGGATGTCTTGTTTGGGTTGAGTTGTGCTGGGGTTCTGAAACTATCTGCTATCTGAATTTCAGAATCTCTTGGCATGTATGGGAAGTTCTCTTTCATAATTTCATGAAGAAAATACTCTGTGTTTCATGAGGCAACTTCGTCACCTTCAGGGATTCCTATAAAGCGAATATTAGTTTTCTTTGAATTATCCGAGAGCTCTCTGAGGGTAAGATCCGTTTTTGCTCTCCATTTCTTTTGATCTTTGTGCTCCTGGGCTTCTTCAAAAGCTTTGTCTTCAGTGTCAGAGATCCTTTCTTCTGCCTGTTGCACTCTGTTACAGAGGGATTCCACCATATCTTTCAGATCCTTGAGGGCTGCAACCTCTTGTCTCAGTGTTTCAAACTCTTTGGTCATTTTATCTTTGAAGTCATTGAATTCTTGAGACATGTTTTGAATGATTTCTTGAGATATCTTTTGAATAATTTCTTGAAATTCTAATTGCCTCTTTTCTTTCATTCTGTTAATCTCATTTGCTATCCAAATTCTGAACTTGATTTCTGACATCTCAGCCATTTGCTTGTGGATGGGATCTTTAATTGCTTCTGGCCCATCCCTCTTTGGGGGACTTGATCTACTCTGGTTATTCTTGTTAGCAGAGTTTTTCCGCTGATTCCGCCCCATGGTGAGTTTGCACCGTTTGGAGACTTTCCCAAAACCCTTCGCCTGTGGCTACCACTGGTGAAGATGGTAGGGGTAGGCGCTGCAGGGGGATGAGCTGGTCAAACAGTCTTCAGGGCACCTCACTCTGGTGCCCAGTGGGCTGTGGCTAAGCAGCGGCACCCTAAAGGTATGCAGTCATCAAAGAGTCCTGGGCCTGTCTGGCTTGGGTGACTGGGAATGGCAGCTGAGTGGCGGCAGCTATGCAGGGGTTGTGCAGGTCAAACAGTCCTTCTGGTGCCCTGGGTGCGGTGGCCAAGCAGCAGCCACCGCAGGGGGACGCAGGGGGCAAACAGTCCTCAGGGAACCCCACTCAAGTGTCTGGGGGGCTACAGCAGCCAGGGACGAGCGGGTTGAGCAGTTTTTGGAGCGCCCCTCTCAGATTCCCTGGGGCAGCTGCCAATCAGCGGCAGCCGCACAGGTCAAGCAGTCCTGGGTGCGCCCTGCTCCGGTGCTCAGGGGTGGTGACTGAGCAGGTCTAACAGTCTTAGGGGTGTCCTACTCGGGAGTCTGGGGGCTGTGGCCAAGTGGCAGCAGCCATGTGAGTTGAGTAGTCCTCTACCACTCGGGTGCCTGGGAGTAGCCACAAGGTGGCAGGTGTGCAGGGGATGCGCAGCTCAAAGAGTCCTGGGGCAGCAGCCAAGCAGTGGTAGTTGGGGGCAACAAGCAGTTTGAATAGTCCTTGGTGCGCCCAGCTCAGGTGTCCAGGGGGCTGCTGCGGAGTGGTGGCATCCTAGAGGGATGCGAGCATCTGGCTTGGGTGACTGGGTGTGGCAGCTGAGCGGTGGCAGTTACTCAGGGGACATTCGGGTCAGACCATCCTTGGGGACGATTCAGGTGTCTAGGGGGTGGTGGCTGAGCAGCTGCTGCTGCAGGGGGACACGCTGGTCAAACAGTCCTCAGGGTGTCCCACTCGGGTGCCTGGGGGGTAGTTGCCCAGCGGGGCAGCCGTGGGCAGCGTGGTGGAACAGTGCCCGGAGCGTCTCTCTCAGGTTCTCCCGGGCGGCTGCCAATCAGCGGCAGCTGCGCAGGTCAAACAGTCCTGGGTGGTCCCTGCTCAGGTGCTCAGAGGCAGTGACTGATCAGTTCAAACAGTCTTAGGGGTGCCCCAGTTGGGCGTCTGGGGGCAGTGGCCAAGTGGCAGCAGCTGCACGGGTCAAATAGTCCCCCACCACTTGGGTGCCTGGGGGCAACCGTGAAGCGGTAGTTGTGTTGGGGTTGCGAAGGTCAAGCAGACATGGGGTGCCCCGCTTGTGTGCCCAGGGGGCTGCGGCCAACCGGTGGCAGCCTAGGGGGATCCACAGTTCAAACAGTCCTCTGCGTGCCTGACTCAGGTGACCGGGGTTGGCTGAGCAATAGCGGCTATGCAGGGGGAAATGTGGGTCAAACAGTCCTGTGCGAGCCTCTCTTGGGTGCCGGCAGCATCGGCTAATCAGTGGGCGCCCTGTGGATCGGACAGTTCTCCACCACTTGGGTGTCAGGGGCAGCCGTAAAGCGGCAGCTGCATGGGGGATGCATGGGTCAAACAGTCCTGGGGTGCCCCGCTTGGGTGCCCAGAGTGCTGCAGCCAAGCAGTGGTAACCTAGAGGGATGCACGGTTTGAGCAGTTCTTTGCTTGCCTGTTCAAGTGACCTGGGTTGGCGGCCGAGCAGTTGCAGGTATGCAGGGGACACACGGATCAAACTGTCCTGGGCTTACCTTGCTAAGGTCCCCTGGAGCGGCTGCCAAGTGGCAGCAGCTGCGGCTCAAACAGTCCTTGGTGTGCCCCACTCGGGTGCCTGGGACAGCAGCTAAGTAGAAGCAGCCATGCGGGTAGAACAGTCCTCTGCCACTCAGATGCCAATGGACAGCCGGGAAGTGGGAGCTGCGCGGGGGTGGGCGGGTCAAATAGTCCTGGGGAGCCCCTCTGGGGTGCTCACGGGTCTGTGGCCAAATGGCGGCAGCCTAGGGGGACACATGGTTGAACAATCCTCAGGGCTCCCCACTGGGATGCCTGGGGGTGGTTGCCAAGTGGCGGGTGGGGGGGGGGGAACACGCTGCTCCAGCATTTCTCCAGCTGCAGGGCTGGCACAAGGTGCTTGGTCCCATGGGTGAGGGGAGGTTACTCTTGGGCCTCCTCTCACTGTCTCTGCAGGCAATGGGGGAAGGGTGGACTGGGAATTCAAAATGGTCGTGCAGCGTTTGATTTTTCTGCCTAGCTAGAGGGTGTTTGGAGTCTCAACAGGGTCCTTCTAGAGGAGTAGACCCCTCTTTCTGTAGCTCTCACACGTGGGGTGAGATAATAAGTCCTCAGTTCACTGTTGGACTGTAGGAAACTCAGAGGAGCAGACAGAGAAAAAACCTTTTTTGGGGGCGGGGTCAGATATCCTTCCATCGGGATGTATTGTGTACCTATAGGTTGCTTTCTAGGAGACACAACTTGCTTCAGCAGAGATGTCCTGCAGATATAATTCTTCTCTCTCAGCTGGGCTCCTAGTCTTCAACTTTGTTGGGTATTTTCTGGTCTTTATCCTTCCCTCTGGATGGGAACTTCTGTTGGAAGCTGGTACCTGTCAGCCATCTTGCTCCTCCCCCATGTTATATTTTGGGGTGTATAATTTTTTTGATGTATTGTTGAATTCTGTTTGTTAGGATCTTATTGAATATTTTTGCATAGCTATTCATTAATCCTATTGGTCTATAGTTTTCTTTTTTTGTTGGATCTTTTTCTGATTTAGGGATCAGGGTGATATTTGCTCATAGGATGTGTTGGGGAGGATTCCTTTCTTTTCTATGTTTTGGAAAAGGTAACGTGATATAGACACTAGTTCTTCTTTGAGGGTTTGGTAGATTTCTAATGTGAAGTCATCTGGTCCCAGACTTTTATTTTTTGGGGAGATTTTTATAGTTGATGCTGTTTCAGTGCTTCGTGTAGGTTTATTCAAAATTTCTAATTGTTTCTGGTTGAGTCTAGGAAGGTGGTGTGCTTGCAGGTATTGCTCCATTTCTTCTAGATTTTCATTTTTTGTAGTAATCATTGAGGATTTTTTGAATTTGTATGGGAGAAATTCAAACAGATCTTTTTAGAGATCCTTTCTTTTGCCTACACACCTCTGTTACTGAGGGAGTCTACTGTATTTTGAAGGTCCTTGAATAATTTTCTCATTTCCTTGAGTTCTGTTATCTCTTTTCTCATTATGTCCATATCCTAGGTGATTTTGTCTTTGAATTCATTAATTTCTTGAGAAAAGTTTTTTAAAAAATTTATTTTAAAAAGTCATATATACATAGAGCATGAATAAATTTATGGCTTTGTGGCATTCAATGTGTTGATTATTTGTACAAATTGGAATGCTTACATCATACTAATTAACATAGCTTTCACCTCATTTACTTAATTACAGTGTTAAGACATTTGTGTTCTATACTTGATAGATTTGACTTGTACCCTTGCAATATGCTTCATAGGTGTGGTCCCACCATTAACCTTCCCTCTATTGAGCCACCCCACTCCCTTCTCATCCTTCTTCCCTTCCCTCCTTCATCCTGGGCTAGCCGTTTGATCTTGCAATTCCCCTACTAGGTGTATATCCAGAAAACCAAAAATCACTTGGCAATAAAGATATTTGCACCATATTGTTCATTGTAGCTCAATTCATAATTGCCAAGTCATGGAAGAAGCCCAAGTGCCCATTGACCTATGAATGGATTAATAAATTATGGTATATGTATACCATAGAATACTATGCAGCATTAAAAAGATGGAGACTTTACCTCTTTTATGTTTACATGGATGGAACTGGAAAATATTCTTAGTAAAGTATCTCAGGAGTGGAAAAACATATTCAATGTACTCAGTGCTACTATAAAACTAACTTATAATCCCTCACACTTTCAATTTTTTTTATTTTATTAAATCATAAGTCTGTACATCACTGCATTTATAGAGTACAGTGTGCTGACTTTATATACAATTTGAAATGCTTATGTCAAACTGATTAACATAGTCTTCACCTCACTTACTTAATTGTTGTATTAAGACATATATACTCTACTCTTAATGAATTTGACATGTACCCTTGCAACATGCACAATACAGAGATCCTGCCGATAACCCTCATTCATTCAACCTCCCCCTTATCCTCCTCCTTTTCTGTCCTTCATTATGAGCTATAGTTTTGTCTTATCATTCATATGAAAGTGTGGGTGATTATATATTGATTTCATAATGGTACTGAGTACTTTGGATATATATTTTTCCCATTCTTGAGATGTCAAGTTTTGAACAATTCTGTGGATTTATATTTCCAGGTTTTTCTCCAGTCCATTTATTTTATTTGCCATCCATATTTTCTGAATTCAATTTCTGACATTTCAGCCATTTGTTTATGAATGACTTCTTCTGTTGTATCTCCTTTGTCATTCTTTGGGGGAGTTCATCTACTCTGGTTATTCATGTGTTACTGGAATTTCTTTCAATAGGTCCTTGGTCTCGGGGATTAAAAGAATGAACTCATGGGCCACAGATCAGTGATAAGATAGGATTTTATTAGACAGAAAGGAATACAGGAGTAAAAAGCACTAGAGCTTCTGGAAAAGGGGAAGACCCCAGTGGGAAGTTCCTCTCAGGTCCTTTATCTAGAAGAATATATTTTCTGGAGAATTACATTTTAGCTAGGATTTGATAGGTGGAAAAACATCCTTTCAAAGTTGAATGCAGTATTTCCCCTGGGGCATGGTTATTAGGTCTTTGCTGTTTTTTCTCTCAGTGAATGGATTAGGGTGTGTTCCCTACTCAAGGTGAGAACACCCAGAAAAATCTCAGGCTGCTTTGTTCATGATCATGTTAGAGCTCAGAGGGTGTGGTCTGGAAAAGGCAGCTATTATGGTGCAGGAAGATATCGAATTCTTCATATCTGTTAGAGTTTGCTTTATAAATTGAGGAGCATTCTTACAGGGCACATTAATGTTGATTATTGAAATCTGTTCATGTTGAGCATTTCCCTGAAAAAATATGTAGTGACCATCCTTATCTTTCCTTATCCTTGTTGGTTTGAAACCAATTTTATCTGCAAATAAAATTTCCACCCTGCTTTTTTTTCTGATTTCCATTTGCCTGTATTATACATGTCCATCCCTTTACCCTGAGTTCATTTTTATCCTTTAAGGTAAGATGTGACTATTGTGTGTAACTGATATTTGGTCTCAGTTTATGTATCCAGTCAGCCAGCCTATTTCTATTTAGAGGACAATTTAAGCCATTCACATTAAATGAGTGAATTTATAAGCATGGTAGTGTTTTGGATGTCATGTTTTTCAAATGCCTGGTTGATATTTTTAATCCTTTCCCCACTGTGGAAATTACATTTTGTTCAAAAAATTTCTGGGTGAGTTTACTTTGGTGCTGGTCATTGTGGAGCATTGGTCTGAGAATATCCTGGAAAGCTGTTTTAGTTATGGCAAATTTATTCAACATGTGTTTGTCAGTAAAGTATTTCATTTCTCCATTGCAGATGAAACTCAGTTTAGCTGGATATATGATGGAAGGGGTGGAAGTTGTTTTGTTTTAGGAGACTGAAGGTCCATGAATGTCAGGGTCCTGCCCCAGGTCTGTTAAGACCTGTGGAACTAGCATGACTGAATGAAGAAATATAAAGTTAGGAATGAGGATAAAGAAAGAGATATGAGACATAGAATAGAATTTTCAAAGGTGAGAGCTCAGGGGATCACTGCCCTTTTGTGGGTTTTGGTGAGTGACCCAGAGTCTTTGTTCCACCCAGCTTTTATTGAAATCTATCTGCCCAGGTTCATCCCTTTTTCTGAGGGAGGGAACAAAGACTCCAGCAGTTTCTCTGAGTGAGCATGCCAGCTCCTATTGTTATTGACTTTAAGGATTTGAGTAATTTTGAAGAATCTGAAACTTGAGACTTGTGTGGGGGAAGCCTCCTGTCTGAAGTCACACACACAGTTTCATAGGGAGGTGTTAAGCACCACTAGTTCACTGTGGAGTGAAATACCACTGGTTCCAGTCTCCTCTGAGGAATAGGTCAGATAGAGGCATTTTCCTCTCATAACCACCGCAGAGGATTTTCCTCTGAGATAAGGGCTGTTAAGCCCTCAGGCCTTGAGCTGTTTCCTTGGTCTCTACCCCAGTCAAATGCAAATCCCCACAATGGGTATCTGCTTTGTCTGTTTAATGGGCAGGAAACAACCTAGAAGATGTATTTCCTCTAGGTCTTGTCATAATCTCTTTTCTGACCATTTACTGCCTCAGAGTGTTCACAGACTCAGCAGGGTATTGGTATAAGCTGTATCTTCAACAGGCTAGAGTTTCAGTAAAGGCTGGAAACTTGCTCAGATAAGAAATTTAGCAATGGCTGGCTTAAAGGTAAATCCGCTGACTTTTCTTTGTTCTGACTCCTTCAGCTTACTGTTTAATTTTCCCTTTTTCTGGGAGTGCCCTCCCCTGCCAAGAATGGGGTCTTTAGTCCTCATTCTGCCTACACATGACCATTCTCTTCTGAGAATCTCTCTGCTGAGAGATCTGCAGTCATTCTAATATTTGTGCTTTTGTAGGTAATGGTTTTCTTACATCTGGCTGCTTGCAGAATTTTCTCCTTCATATTAACTTTGTAAAAGTTAATCACAATGTGTCTAGGAGAGGCTTTATTTGGATTGAGTCTTGCTGGGGTTCTGAAACTGTCTGCTATCTGAAGTTCTGTATCTCTTACAGTGCTTGGGACATTTTCCTCCATAATCTCTCAGATTAGAGCATCTGTGCCTTTAGGACCATCCTCTTCTCCTTTATGAATTCCTGTAAATTTAATTTTTGATCTCTTGAAGTGATCCCACAACTCTCTCAGGGAATAATCAGATTTTACTCTTCATCTCTCTGCCTTTTTGCACATTTGAGAATGTTCAAAGTCTTTGTCTTTAATTTCAGAGATCCTTTCTTCTTCCTGGTCAACTCTATTACTGAGGGAGTGTTTTGAATTTCAAAGCTCCTCGAATAATTTTTTCATTTCTTTGAACTCTGCTACCTCTTTTCTCATTGTGTCCATATTTTGTCTTTGAATTCATTAATTTCTTCATTTTATTTGCCATTTATATTCTGAACTCTATTTCTGAAATTTTAGCCATTTGTTTATGAATCACATCTTCTGACCTATCTCCTTCATGATTACTTGTTGGAGCTGATCTACTCTGATTATTCGTGTTGCCAGAGTTCTTCCTCTGGTTCTTCCCCATGATTCTTTCCCACAGTTTGTGTATTAAAACTGATAGGGTGAGATTGGATTGAAGGTTCCAGGAATTGTAGTTAACTAGCCCTTTACCAAAGAGCTGGGACTAGTGATTGTGGCTTTTCCTCTACAGATTTACAAAGATCCCTTTCAGATCTACAACCAGAGACTCTGAGGACCTGATTGGTATGATATAGCTAGCTGGATCTTTTTTATATTTAGTCAGCCTCTATCCAATCCTACTGAGTTGGGGAATTAGGCTGAAATCTCATCTGGGGGGAGATGCAAACAATTGATACATCCTGCCCCACTCCAGTGACAATCGCAGGGCGAGAATCAGTCCCTTCTACTTCAGCATAACCATGGCTCAACCTTGGAGGGTCCCTCAGTAGATAGCCCAGATCAAGAATTCCAAACCAGTTATCTCAGGCAGCACAATCACTGCTCTACTGAGAGAGTTCAAACATTATCCAGCAACTTGATGACAGGGACCCATAGGCTGCTCCTGTCCAGAAACCCGAGTCTGGAGTTTGGCTCCCTCTGGTGCTCAATGGGGTCATGAGGGCCCACCCAGCCAAAGAATCAGTCAAGGTGGATTGGTGCCTCCTTTTATGCTTTCGCAGCAGCCTTGCCCCACCACTGATAACTTCACAGGGTTGTGGCTTGGTTCCTTTCAGTGAACAAAGTTGCCAGGGATATTCACCAGTCCAGAGTCAAAGGGGAGTCAGTACCTCCTCCCATGCGACACTCAGCCACCAGGGAAGCCTTGTAGAGCTGATCCTGGTTCCCTCCAGTGCACCACCATCATCTCATCCCAGGGTGTGATCACCACTGTCAGTGGGTGGGTACCCCTGCAGCACTTATTTCTCTCTCACAGAATCTGTGCCACTGTCCCATTCATGTCATTACCTGCAACTGCAAGGTTGAGGTCTGGCTCCCTGCAGTGATCAGGGGAAATGGGAAATGTTTCTCTGAAATCTAACCTGGGGAGTAAGTCCTGCCACCATGGCCACCACATGCTGTTGCAGGTCATGCTACTCCCTCTCTGCTTAACTCCCTCTGTCTGCTTTTGCCAACTACCACTTGAGTCACTGTTTTCAGCACAGTCATGCAGCAGCCCACCATGTCCAGACCTCTCGAGGAGTTTCCAGATACTCTGGGCTATGCAGGGGACAGGATTTCAGACCACCAGGAGAGGGGGAGGGGTGGACTGAGAGTTCAGAACTGTGGGTAAAATATTTGTTCAGTTTTATGCCAGGCAAAAAAAATAATGTCTGGGCTCACAGGTGGGACCTCTCTGGAGAAGGTATCCTGGTATTTAGTAGCTCTCTCCTGTGGGGTAAAATTGGAACTCTTCTGAACACTGGTAGCTTGTAGAGAGCACACAGCAAGCACCTCTCTTTGGGGAGGGAATCTTTCATCCTCTTGGCAATAGGTTTTGTACCTGTGGTTTGTTTCCTTTGAGTCACAGCTTGCCTCAGCAGGGATGATGTGCACTCCTCAATCTTCTTTCTTGGCTCAGCTCCTTACCTTCAGCTTTCTTAAGAACATTGTGCCCTTTATCTCTCCTTCTGGACAGGAACCTATCTTGAAAGCTGGCTCCAGTTGTCCATCTTACCCCCTCCCCATCCCAAAAATCTTCAACAAAACAAAGCAAACCAAATTAAACAGCTCATAAAATGATAACCCCTGTAATCAAATGAGTTATATCCTAGAAATGCAGTAATAGTTCTTTTATTTTTCGATCATAAAGCTTAGATTATATTTTTTATTTCTCTCTTTTTTTTCTTTTACACTGGTGAATATCTATTGTGCTGATCTATGTATAATGCAGTTCTGAGTATTTCATGTTGGGCAGGACTAGTAGTGACAAATCCCCTTAGTATTTTCTTGTCCAGAAAAGTATTTATACATCATTTATGAAATTTTATTTTGTAGGATATAAGATTTTTGGCTGATAGTTGTTTAAGAAGTTGGAAGATGGCTTCTTAATTCCTTCTGGCTTGTAAGGTCTCTGCAAGATTCCTTCATTTAGTCTGATATTTTTTTTCTTTGTATGTTAGTTGTTGTTTGCATCCTGCTGCTTGTAGAGTTTTCTCCTTCATGTGACTTTGGCCAAGTTGATGACTGTGTGTGTTGGAGATATCTTGTTTGCTAGATCTCCTGGTGTTTGAAGACCCATCTTGTACATATATCTAGATATCTGGATTTCCCATGATACCAAGGAATTTTTCCTCAATAGTTTTCTAGAATAGATTTTCCATATATTTTTTACCCTTTCTTTTTCCCTCAGGAATACTTAACATTTTGTGTATTATTTTGCTTCACATGATCTATATTTCTCTGACCTTTTTTCAGTTCTTTACTGTCTTTTCCTCATCTTTGAATGACTGAGTCAGCTCAAGAGCTTGTCTTTAAGCTCTGAGATTCTTTCTTCATCTTGGTTTAGACTGTTGTTTAAGCTTTCTACTATATTTTGAAATACTATAAAGGAAATTTAAGTTCTATTGTATCATGTTTTATGTTGGTTAGCTCTTTAGTGATATTTAAATTTCTTCATTGTTATCTTTAAATATTTTTAGGCTTCTTTTTTGTTTGTGTTTAACTATTCAATTTTTTCATCTTATTTGCCATCAGTATTCTGAATTTTATCACTTCAGTTTTTTAGGGGTTTATTGCTGTGGATTTATTATGATCCTTTGGGAGTATTCAATTAGCCTTTTTTTTCATATTATCAGACATTTTTTACCTGTTTATTCTCATTCAAAACCTCTTCTTTCAGGTCAGGTTTGATAGGTTTGCAGTGGAACTGTTCTCCTTTGCTGGAAGTCTCCTACTTTGTGTAAAGGAAGAGAGGTCCTTAACAATGCTTTTTTTGTCTTATTCCTGATTATTTACCTGGTGGGAGAGGGATTGGTCACTGAGAACCTGTCACACAGCTGTTCTCCTTGTTGTCACAATCCTCTGTGATTGTTACAACCTGAGAAGATGCTGGAGGATATTCATTTTGGTTCTTACATTGGCCCCATGTCTGGTGCTGGAAGCTTAGACAGGGTAATGGGTGAGTTCCTCTCCACTGAGATGATCATTGCAGTATATTGCTCTTCCTGAGTCTCCCCATGGTGGTGAAATTGGCTGTTTGGTTAGGCTATTTATGTGATGGACACAGGCATCAGGGCTGCAGGTATTTGCTTCATCTATGTCAAGGTATATTAGTGATAAACAGTGATGAGCATCTTGTGTTAGTGGGTCTGGGGTGGAGATGCAGACTGCAGGCATTGCATAGCACAGTGGTGTGGGGGCATGGTCCATTAACCAGTGCACAAGGTCAGGGTATTTGTAATCCTGCTTGGTGCTCAGGGCTTCAGGGGTGTGGCCTGCTGGTATGTGACCTGCTGGCTGGCTAGCACATGTGTGTGGGTTTGCAGGTATGTGGCTCTCTGGAGGGTGTGTGAGACTTCAGGGCTGTGGTCTACCCATTGGTGCACCAGGCTGGGCATCATGGCCTCACATTCAGAGTTCAGGTTCATGGAAGTGTGGAGCTTCACATGTGTACAGGGTTAGGGATTTGTCCCTTTGTTTGGTGTGCAGGACTGTGGAGGCATGGACCTTGATACAGCAGGGCTACAGAGCTTGTTTGCACTGGTTGTGACACAGGGCCATGAGAGCTTGGCCACTGGATGTCTGAGGCTCTCTCTGTGTACAGATTCCATAGAGGCTGCTACCATGGGACCCCTTGAGATCTACTCAAGTTCTCTGTTGGGGAGGGCATCTAACACCCAGTCATAGGTTTGAAAGTGAATTTGTTCTCCTTGCTCCTTGTTCAAGTTGGTAAGAGCCACTGTGGGGGAGCTACAGCAAAGATAATCCCTGTGTAGACCAGGAGCTTCGGACTTGAGCACACAGAGTGGCATCAGCTACAGTCAGCTGGAAACTAAGACCAGGTCCCTATTGAGATTGCTGTCCAATGTAACTTTACTATATAGTCTCTAAACAGTTCCCCAGACAGCACAGAGGCCTGTAGTGGTGGTGGGAGGACCTCCCCCAACTGGAGTGAGAGTGTTTATATGGGTAGTGTGGGACCCTTGGGCTCTCTCCTTTATCCCTTTCCCACATGTAGGTGTCTCCCTGAGGTACCTTCCAGTCTTAGTGAGTGGTGCTCCCTGTCCCTGTCTTCCTTATTCTGAGTTTCTCCCATCAGTTCTCTGATGATCTACAGTGTTCTCTGTAAGAGGGTCCAATCTATAGGAGAGCATCTACTTGCAGTTCTCCATGCCCTCCCAGAGTATGTGTGAGAGCTGCTTCTAGTCCTTCATCTTGTCCCCTTTCTCCTTAGAGGAGAATACCTGAGTTGAAATCCTTCAGTAGCACTTATTATTCATGCTACCTTGAGAAAATTACTTTACTTTTCATCTGATGTTTCATTTTTTAAAATGGGAATAAAAATTTTAATAATATCTTCTTCACTGGTTTTGAGAATTAACTGGATTAATAGCACTGAGAATAGTGCTATTATTATATTAATTTATATGGGCCACTACTTAAAGTTGAAATAATGTTTCATTGTGAAGTGATACAGTTATTCTTATGAGAAACTGCTGAACTTTTCTAGAGGGGAGTGATAAATTTTAATCCTTAACATTAAAAATATTTGTCACTATAATTCAACAAATTGTTTTTGATCAAATATTGAATGAAAGCCTTTGGTAACCTTAAATAAAAGAATCAAAATGTGGATGCATTGGATATGTTTCAGAAATCAAAAGTAATTAACCAATTAAAACTAATAGTTAATATTAGTTAAAATACCTTGCAAATTTCAAAGAATTAAGGACACATAGAAAGATTATACCTCAATTTGCTTCAACTAGGGTTTTGTGAGATAGAGACTTAGATTATTAACAGAAATGCTCACATTTAAGTTATTCATTAAAATTGATTATAAATTTATACTTATTTATTTAGTTATAGGGATTATCCAAATCATGCAGGAGCAACATTTCCTGGGAAAATGTGTGTTGCCCATTATTCTGCAGGAATTGCATTGGTATGTAATTATTTAATCTTATTTTTTGAAAAAATTTACACATTTAAAAACCATCCAATTTGTATGTATGCATTTTATTGCTTACATTTATGTTTACACTTAGGAATTAACTTTGTTTTCCATTACTATTAGTTTTGAAGTACAGAGAAGGAACAATAGTTTGTAGAAAAAGTATCTTGTTGCAATTCACTATGTTTGGGAGTGAAATGGTAAATAAAATTTTCATAAATACATAGGCATTGTTTTGATATATAGGATAGTGCATCATGAAAAACTTATTTGTAATGAATATTTATGCCCCCAAAGGTCATATGTTTATAAACAAAGTTGAGGAAATATGTTCATGGATAAAATAGCTTCCAAAACAAAACAAACAAAAACTATAATTAAAATCATTTAAAGTGTTTAAAATTTCTGACAGCATTTAAAAGAAACTTTTATGTGTATTTAACTACTTATACTATTGATGAATGTGTTTTATATATATGAAAATCATTGGTAACATTAAATTCATCTTTGAATGGCAATATAGCTCTTTGAGATATTTTACTTTGTTGTATAAGCTAGAGTGCTGTGGCATCAACATAATTCACAGCAACCTCAAACTCTTAGGTTCAAGTGATTCTGCCTTGCTTCCCAAGTAGCTGGTACTACAGGCACCTGCCACAACACCTGGCTAATTTTTCTATTTTTAGTAGAGATAGGGTCTCACTTTTACTCAGGCTGGTTTCAAACACTTGAGCCCAGGCTCAAGTGATCCACCAGCCTTGGCCTCCCAGAGTGCTAGGATTATAGGTGTTAGCCACTGTGCCTGGCCCATCTTACTAACTAAGAAAAAGTTTAAGTACTTTAAAAAAATTACAAAGTAATTTATGTTAATGGAGGGATTATGCTTATGGTTCATCTTATAAGGGTGCATGTGAATCTTTCTAAATGTAGAATATAAATGTCTTAACACAATAACTAAGAAAATGACATGAAGGCTATGTTAATCAGTTTGATGAAAACTTTTCAAATTGTATATAAAAATATCACACTGTACCCCATGACTGTATTAATGTACACAGCCATGATTCAATAAAAAAAAATCATGTCACATTTGTTAAGTACCTATAGCAATATTTAAGAAAATTCATATAATCTAGCATCTTTCCACCTAGGTGGAGATAACCACTATTAACAGTTCGATAGAGATGTATCTTCTTTTTGTAAAGGCTTTTAAAATATTTTAAACTTTTGTCTACTTGACCCCTTGTCTGCTCTGTTCAGTGTCATAAAGAACCTACAATGGGAAGGTTCCAATTTAATGGGACTATGATTATATTCTCTGGCAAAAGCATTCTTCCCACAGATATTCAAATACACTGTACTTAGGGTCCCCCAAAACAGAAAATAAAAACTCATTCATTAGGTTATTGTTTGATAGTGAGAGGAATCATTTCTGTCATCACCCCATTCTAATCTCAGACTCATGCCTAATGACTTTGGGGGAAATGGCATCAAGTTTAGGCTACAGCTTAGGGTATTTTTAAAATCATTAATGATATCATTCTTATGTCTCAAGATACTGCCTCCAAGTTGATGCCACAACTGAATCTTTTTTTTTTTTTTTTTTTGAGACGGAGCCTCAAGCTATCCCCCTGGGTAGAGTCCCATGGCATCACAGCTCATAGCAGCCTCCAACTCCTGGGCTCAAGCTAGTCTCCTGCCTCCACCTCCCAAGTAGCTGGGACCACAGGTGCCCGCCACAATGCCCGGCCATTTTTTGGTTGCAGCCATTGTTGTTGTTTGGCGGGCCCGGGCTAGGGATTCGAACCCGCCACCTCAGGTGTATGTGGCTGGCACCTTAGCTGATTGAGCCACAGGCGCCGAGCCTAAACCTATTTTTTAATAAAACTTATAAACAATTCAGTAAGTTTGTAGGATATAAGATTAATCAATATACAAAAATCAATTGTAGCTCTATATATGCAGTGAACAATCCAGGAATGAGATTAAGAAAGCAATTCTCTTTATAACCTCATCAAAAAGAATAAAATATTGGGAATAAATTTAACAAAGGAAGTATAAAATTTATACTCTGAAAACACAAAATAGTGCTGAAAGAAATTAAAGATCTAAAAAAAATGGAAAGAAATGTTCATACATTAGGATTTTTAATATTATTAAGATGGTAATACTATCCCAAACTTATCTACAGATTCAACACAATCCTTACTAGAATATCAGATGGCTTGTAAAAATCAACAAGCTTATCCTAAAATTCATCTGGAAACTCATGGGACCCAGACTAGCAAAACCATTATAGAAAAAAAAGAACAAAGTTGGAGGAATCTTGTTTCCTGATTTGAAAACTTAGCACAAAGCAACAATATCAAGTGAACATGATGCTGGCATAGGATAGAAATGTGGAACAATGCAATAGAATTGAGAATCCAGAAATAAACCCCCCTCATGTTTATCGTCAACTTATTTTGAACAGAGGTGCCAAAATGATTCAATAGAAAAAGAATACCAACCTGCTCTATAAATGGTGCTAGGACAGATGAATATCTACATGCAAGAGAAGGACTATGCACCTCTATCTCACATCACATACAAAAATTAACTGAAAATGGATCAAAGACCTAAATGTAAAAGATAAAATTATAAACCTCCTAGAGGAAAACAGATAAAATCTCCTGACCTTGGATCAAGCATTGGTTTTCTACACATGACACCAAAAGCACAAGCAACATAATTAAAAATCATTACAAAAGACTTTATAAAAAGAAATCATGCATCAAAGGACACTATCAAGAAAGTGAAAAGGCAACCCACAGAATAGGAGAGAATGTTGGCAAATCATGTCTGATAAGTGACTTGTATCTAGAATATATAAAGAACTTTCACAACTCAATAATAAAAAGACAAATAACCCAATTCAAAATGGACAAAGAATCTGAATAGATAGTTCCCCAAAGAAGATATTCAAGTGTCCAAAAGCACATGAAAAGATACTCAACATCATTAGTCATTAGGAAAATACAAATCGAAACCATAATGAGATAGCACTTTATACCTACGAGGATGGCTATTAAAAAAAAAAAAGTATTAGTGATGATGTGGAGAAACTAGAACCCTAATAGGCTGCAGGTGGGAATGTAAAATAGCATACCAACTTTAGAAAGTAGTCTGGTAGGTTCTCAAAAAGTTAAAGATGGAATTGCCATATGACTTCATAATTCCATTCCTAGAGAATCTAAGAAAAATGCAAATATATTTTCACACAAAAAGTTTTACAAAAATGTTCACAGCAAAAGTACTACTAATAGTCAAAAAGTGGGAACAACCCAAATGTTCAACTGATAACTGAATAAACCAAATGTGTTATCTATACAATAAGATATTACTTGGCCATAAAAAGGAGTGTAGTACCAATATATACTATGGCATGGATGGACCGTGAACACTTGACCTTGCCAGCTGAAAGAAGCCACTCACAAACACTACATATACTATTATATTATATTAATATACAATGTTCAAAATGAGTAAATTGACAGAGATAGAATTAGTGGCTGCTTGGTGCCGGGAAGTAGAGAGGGAAGAATGGAGAGTGACTGTTAATAGGTACCAGCTGTCTTTTCAGGGTGATTAAAATGTTCTGAAATTAGATAGTAGTGATGGCTACACAATTTTATGAGTATACTAAAATCATTTAATTTTGTACTTTAAATAGGTGAATTATATGGCATATGAATTATATCTTAATAAAGTTGTTACTTAAAACATTATGGTGAAATAAAGACACTTTGGGGGTGGGTGGTGGAGGGAGGAAGCCCAGAGAACTCATTGCCAGCATATCTGCACTGTAAGAAGTGCTAAAAGAAGTTTCTTTAAGTTGAAAGAAAATGATGCCAGAGGGCAACTTGTAGCTATAGAAAAAAATAAAGAAGAATCTAAATAATAAATATGTAGGTAAATGGTATAAAAAAGTTTTTTTCTTTTTTTAATTTCTTTAAAAATATATGACTGCATAAGGCAAAAAGTATAACACTGTATTACTAGATTTAAAACATACATAAATGCTATATCACTAAACCACCTACTTTTTTTAATCCATAAGGAAGAAAAGTATGATTCTCATTACTAATATATCACAGAATAAAATAAAATATAATTACCAAAGATAAATTAAAGTGGAAGATGCCATTATATGTACTGTTCATGATTGCCAAGCTGGGAGCAAGTCCTCCTGATGTGAACACACTCAGCATTCCCTTTGATGCAAGCTCATTTTCAGTTTGGAAAAAACAATGGATTTTCTTTAAGAAAGAGGGAAAAACATAATAGCAATTTGATAGACACATATTACGTTAATTTAAAAGTGAGGAGACATCTATGAAAAGTAGATGCTGCTACAGATTGCTACCTTTAGTAATTCCCATCTTTAGCTAAGGGGGAAAAAATCTAATTTGAAAAGTATATTTTCAGAACTTGGCAGCCTATTATGCTAGTGTCATAAGGGTTTCATCTTTATAATAATCCTTTCTAACATAGAAATGGTGATGGTTATTACATGAAGTAAATATAGAATCAAAGCCACATGCTATCACATGTAGAAATTCCAAGTTCATTAAAAAGTTATTTTGTGTGTAAATAAAAAAGGAAGCAAACATATAAAGCAAAGTTTATCTTACTGATTTTTTTTTGCAATTTTTGGCCGGGGCTGGGTTTGAACCGTCCACCTCCAGCATATGGGGCTGGCGCCCTCCTCCTTTGAGCCACAGGTGCTACCCATCTTACTGATTTTTTATTAACTATTTCCTAATTTTGAGAAGATGAGTGAAAAACCAGCTATCACAAATGATGGATTTTATTGAAAGTAACATGAAACAGATACTAAAAGCTTTATTTCAATTAGTTCTAGTAGTAAAGATCACATTGGACAAGTTTCTGAGTGTCAGTTTCCCTATCTATAAAGTAGAGAAACACATATATTCCCAATATCTACTGGGCTCTTATTGTGAATTGGGTAGCATGATAGGTGGTACTGATAAAGAAGTGACTAAAGCAGTCAAAAATCTCTGCCCTTGTGAAATTTACATTCAAATGGGGATTGGGAGGGAGACAAACAGGATGGATGGATTGGTGGATGGATTAGTAGGTGGATGAAGGAAAAAACAGAACAAGTAAAATAAATGTAGAATAAATTACTAATATAATAATAAAGCAGGGAAGGCAATTTGAAAATACAGGAGTTGGTGGTGCCTGTGGCTCAAAGGAGTAGAGCACCAGCCCCATATACTGGAGGCAGTGGGTTCAAACCTAACCCCAGCCAAAAACCCCCCAAAAAAGAAAAAGAAAATACAGGAGTTTAAGAGGGGAATACAATTTTTAACAGTGTTATCAGGGAAAAGGACAACAGTACTATTCTTATGGAAGATTAAATATGAAGATTAAGTGTCATAATAAACATAAAACACTTTAAAAATATTTTAAAATACTTGATACACATACTTCATAAATGTTAGATATTATTTCTGATAATGCTACTATTAGAACTGTTACCACAGCTCTCTAATATAATAAGGTTATAATTCTCTTTTTAAGAGGAAAAAATTGAAGTTCAGAGAATTTAGGCAACCTGCCCCAGGGCACACAGACCATCAATGATTTGATACCAGCTCTGTAAATCTATCTTTATCCAAAGTCCGTTCTTTTCCCATAATATATAACTGCAAATAACCAAGGCATTTTTGACTCAAGACTTCACAATAGTTGCTCTGAGTCAAAGTAGACTTAGGGATAAATGTACTTATTCTCATGGGGCATTCTCTATATTTTTTATTAACTTCTGTTTTAGTTATCATGGCTATGTTAATAGTACATTTTATTTTATTTTGTTGTATTTTTTTAATTCCATTGCTTTAATCAAAGAGTCACACCATTTCTTACCTAAAATAAGTATTATAATGGAGTATTTGTTATATGTAGTACAAGGAAAAGATTCTTTCTCATGTAAGGTAACTTTCTCTCTCTAATAGGTTACATCTGTCAAACTTCAAAAGGATAAATCAACTCCATAACAAATAAAAATAGTTATAGCCAATCTTTTGAAAAGAGATGGAGGAAGCATCATTAAAAAAGAAAGAAAGAAAGCACAGGCACCCAGGGTACTCAATGGCTAAATGAAATATTCTACCTAATCCAAGTGGAAGATTAGGTAGAATGGAACAGCAAGGTAGAAAAGATAATTTATATAGAATTTGACTTTCCCAATTGATTTTACATATGGACTTCAAAGGAATGTGAAGGGTTGTAATATTATACATGGTATTAGTGGAACTCACCAGGCTTCCTGAGGAAAGATACAATTTGATTACTTCATTGTCTTTGGGGAATCCTGTGCTAGAACAAGAAAAGCGTTGCTCCGAATCACCTAAATAATTAAAAAATATATATATGTTAGGTCACTGATAGAAGAATTTCCATGGACAGTATCTTATTTTTGGATTGTGGGAAGATGGCCAACTAGAAGCAGCTTTTGCTAGAGGCTCATGTCCAAAGGGAGAGATACTAGACTGAAGAAGATGGAAGCCAAATGTGAGGAGTTGCACACAGAGAGAAGTGTGTGAAGTACACATCACCGTGGCAGAAACAAGAAAAAGGAAGAAAAAACAACAAAGATCAAGGAAGACCCCAGCTCTAAGAGGAAGGAAAACCCCTCCCCCTAATGAGGGCTCCTCAGTAAGTGAGCAGCCTGCCAGTGAATAGGGATCAAAAGTCCATTCACCTTATCCCACAGGAGAGTAGTCACTAAGTCCCAGTCCTCCTCCATCATTGAGGTCCCACCACTGAGCCTAAGCCCCATCCTGCCCGGCACAAAAGACCAAATATTTTTCTGCAATCCTGAGCATGCAGATCACCCATTCCTCATCCTCGTTACTGGAAGGACCACCACCTGCAGAGGCCATGTTGTTTGGTGAGTTCACTGAGAAGCCCAGGAATTATGCCAGGCACTGAGCTGCAGCACATGAATGGCTGTAGTCCTAACTTTGGCAGGGAGAGGGTGAATGACCCTTCTCCAGCTCTTCAGGAATTCTCAGAAATCCCACAGATTTCTGTTTTCTGCCCTCTAGGACAACCTCTGAGCTCGAATGGGTGGGCAGAACAGGAGCTTAAGTGACTTTTGACTGAATTTTGGACCTGTGCTCTCCACCTGGAGGCAGATTTCTGAGCTCAATTAGGTGGGTGTTTCCCAGCAACTTTTGACTGATCTTTAGACCTGTGCTTTCCACCAGGTGGGGGGGGGTCCCTGAGCTTTATTGGGTGGATGGAGCCAGCGCTGGTGGAGTGATTTTGCCTGGAACTCTGGGCCTGTGCTGTTTACTAATTCTTGTCCCCTAGGAGACAGTGTCAGGGGCTACTGATTCATCATTGGTCTGACTTTGTTAGAGTGGCAGTGATGCTGCAAGAGTGAGGGATGGACTCAACAGGGACAACCTAGCAATTCAAATAAAAAATTATAATTAAAACATGTAAAAAAGAGAGAGAGAAAGAGAAGAAGCAGCTAAAAATACTCATGGGAAGGAATCAGCAGAAGAATTCTGGCAACATGAAAAATCAGAGCAGACCAATGCCCCCTGGGGATGTCAAAGAAAATACAACAGAAAAATTGTATCCACAGAGAAATTGCTGAAATGTCAGAAATAGAATTCAGAATATGGATGCCATAAGATGAATAGAATGGAGGAAAAGATGATAATAGAAATCCAAAGAGTAGTTCAAAAGTTGTCTCAAGAAATTAATTCAAAGATAAAGTCACCAAGGATATGGACATAATGAGGACAGATATAGCAGAGCTGAAGGAATTGAGAAAGGTATTTGAAGAGCTTCAAAATACAGTAGAGTCCCTCAGAAATAGAGTTGAACAGTGTCAAGAAAAAAAATCTCACATAAAAAACACAAGACTTTTGAACTATCCTAAGCATTCATAGAGTCAGAGAAAAGTAGAATAAGAACAGCATATTCCCTGAGAAATTCAAATCAAACATCTGAATTATAGGGATTCCTAAAGGAAAAGAGGATGGACCCAAAGGCACAAATTCTCTGCTCCAAGACATTATGGCAGAGAATTTCCCAAGTATTGCAAGAGACACAGAAATTCAGATAGTAGTTTCATAACCCCAGCATGACTCAATCCAAACAAAGCATCTCCGAGACACATCGTAATTAATTTTGCCAGTGTAATATGAAGGAGAAAATTCTGCCAGTAGTCAGGCATAAGAAAGGTATTACTTACAAAGAGAAAAGTATCAGGATGACTGCAGATCTTTCAGCTGAAACTTTTTAAGCCAGAAGAGGATGGTCCTTGACCTTCAACCTTCTCAAACAAAACAATTTCCAGCTCAGGATACTATATCACACTTAACTGAGTTTCATTTGTGATGGAGAAATCAAATACTTCATGACAGCCACATGCTGAGGAAATTTGTCATGACTAGAACAGCTCCATAGGAAATACTCAGACACATTCTTCACAATAATCAGTATGATTATACACTACGAAAGCAAACCTATCCAGAAATTGAAGGACAAAGCTGAACTTCCACAATGGTGAAAGGGATAAAAATAAGCTCTGGACCTCTGAACAACAGGATGACCAAAACTCCACCATATCTATCAATTCTCTCAATTAATGGAAATGGTTGAATTCTCCTTTAAAGAGGCACAGGCTGGCTGACTGGATACAAAAACTCAGGCCAGATATCTTTTGCCTATAAGAAACTCACCTTACCTTAAAGGATAAAGCAAGACTCAGGGTGAAGGGATGGGCAACAGTATTCCAGAAAAATAAAAAGTAGAAAAAACTGGGATTACAATCTTGTTTGCAGATACAATTGGATTCAAACCAACAAAACTATGGAAAGATGAAGATGGGCCAGAAATAACCCAATAAAGCGGAAGATCGGGAGCTGAGCATCACACCTGCTGCAACAAGCTGGGAACCAAGGAAACAAATTTCAGGTACAAAACCCATCCCAAAGAGGACAGGGATCCTTCCCCTGCCCCCTAGGAGAGCAGCTTGAGGTGAGTGGAGAACAGAGGACCTTTTCTTTCACCAAAGGGGAGAGAATGACTGAGGGCCCAGACTCCCTCCAAGGAGAGATACCACTGCAAGCCCAGGCAGTCTCTTGAGCGGGCCAAAAGTTGATTTAATATTCTCCCTACCTTTCTGAACTCCCAATCCACCCCTCCCCTCTCTCCTGGCAATCTGGAAGACTACCCCTGCAAAATCCAGAGAATTTGACAGATTTTTTCTAGGGCGGGGCACCTCATGAGCTGTGGGATAGTTGTGCTGAAAGTGTAACTTTAATAGAGTCAAGGAGTCACAAGGAGAAAGAGACTTGCCCCGTGTTATAAAAAGCATAGCTCGGGTCCCGCACTACCAACCACCAAGGACCACAGCCCACTGGCTCCCTGGCTCAGCAGCCCATGGTGGGCAGCTCGGCTCCCTGCCAGGCTCCTACAACTGGCAGCTGTGGCCGCAACTCCCACCCACAGCCCACAGCTGGCATCTACCACCTGGCTTCTGAGATCAGCAGCTTGCGGCTGGCAAGTCCTGCCTGACTCCTGCGACTCCTGAAGCCCCCAAGTCTGGTGATTCTGCCTTCTGGCTTCCAGCCCAGGTGCTGAAGCATGAGACCAGGACTAAGTGGCTCCACCCTCCAGTTCCCCACCTGGCTCCTGCAGCATGAGACTGGGGGGTCAGTGGCTCCACCCTCTGGTTCCTCACCCAGCTCCTGTGACCCTTGCACCAGTGGTAATGCCCTTCAGCTCCCCTCTGGCTCCTGCAACTTGCACACAGCAGTACCCTTTGGCACTACCCTCGACAGTGGCAGTGCTGCCCCTGATAGAGGTGGCAGCTCCATGGTCCCTCCCACTGTGGTCAAATTGAGCTGCCAGTGGACCCCCACTGCCTAGATGCTGAAGACCTTTTGAACTCTCCCACCTGATGTGTGTTTGTGTTGACTGGGACAACTGGTTTGGAACTCTTGATCTGGGCCAAATACCTGGGGACCCATCAAAGTTGTACCCTGGTTGTGTTGTTGTGGGAGTGTGGGATTCTCCCTTTCTAGTTGTCACCTGTGGAGGGGGGCAGGGTGTCTTAGTTGTTTATATATCTCCACAGCTGAGATTTCAGCCCAAAGCCACTGGATTCACTAGGATTAAACAGAGACTAGCCAAATACCAGTCAACACCATCTAGCCCCACCACACCAAGTAGGTGCCCAGAGTTTCAGGCAGTAATTCTGAATGGGACCTTTGTAGAACTCTAAGGAAAAAGCTGCAATCACCAGTCCCAGTTCTTTGGTAAAGAGCTGGTTAATTACAACTCCAGGAGCCCTCAATTCAGTTTCACCTTGCCAACTTCTCTAGCCAAATGGTGAAAAATAATCATGAGGCAGAATCAGCGGAAAAATGCTGCAACATGAATAATCAGAGTAGATCAACTCCCCCAAGGAATGACAACAGGCACAACGGAAGGTCCCATTCATAAACAAATGGCTAAGATGTCAGAAATTGAATTCAGAATTTGGATTGCAAATAAGAATGGAGGTAAAGATGGAATTAAAAATTCAAGGAGCAATTCAAAAGTTGTCTCAAGAATTCAATGAATTCAAAGACAAAATCAGCAAAGATTTTGACACATTGAGGCAAAAACTTGCAGCCCTCCAAGATCAGAGAAATGTAGTAGAACCCCTCAGTAACAGAATGGAGTAGGCAGAAGAACAAGAATGGATCATTCCCTGAGAGAGTTGTGGGACCACTCCAAAAGAGCAAATATTTGCCTTATAGGAATTCCTGAAGGAGAAGAGGATGGTCCTAAAGGCACTGATGCTCTACTTCAAGATACAATGGAAGAGAATTTCCCAAGCATGGCAAGAGATACTGAAATCCAGATAGCAGACAGTTTCAGAACCCCAGAGCAACTCAATCCAAATAAAGCATCTCCTAAACACATTGTAATTAACTTTGCCAAAGTTAATATGAAAGAGAAAATTCTGCAAGCAGCCAAATGTAAGAAAATCATAACCTACAGGGGGGGAAATATCAGAATGACTGCAGATCTCTCAATTGAAACTCTTCAAGCCAGAAGAGGATAGTTATCAACCTTCAATCTCCTAAAACAAAACAACTTTCATCCCAGGATCCTGCATCTAACTGAACTGAGTTTCATTTGTGATGGAGAATCAAATACTTTAATGACATACAATCATTGAAGAAATTTGCCATAACTAAACCAGTTCTCCAGGATATTCTCAGACACATCCTTCACAATGACCAGCACAATGCTCTACCACCAAAGTAAACTCCCTCAGAAATGTTTGAACAAAACCCAACTTCCACAGTGGTAAAAGGATTAAAAATGTCCACTAGACATTTGAAAAACATGACACCCAAAACACTACCAGGCTTATCAGTTCTCTCAATTAATGTGAATGGTTTAAATTGTCCTGTAAAGAGGCACAGGCTGGCTGACTGGACACATAAACTCAGACCAGATACCTGCTGCATATAAGAATCTCATCTTATCTTAAAGGATAAAAATAGACTCAGGATGAAGGGATAGATAGACATCTATAATTCAGGCAAACGGAAATCAGAAAAAAGCAGGGTGTCAATCTTATTCATAGATACAATAGGCTTTAAACCAACAAAGGTAAGGAAAGATAAGGATGATCACTTCATATTTATCAAGAGAAACACTCAACATGAAGAGATTTCAATTATTAACATTTATGTGCCCAACCAGAATGTACCTCAATTTATAAAGGAAACCCTAACAGACATGAACAATTTGATATCTTCCTGCACGATAATAGTCGGAGATTTTAATACCCCTTTGGCGTTGCTGGACAGACCCCCAAGACTAAACTAAACAAAGAAATATTGGACTTAATCTTGACCCTACAAGAAATACTTAACAGATTTCTACAGAATATTTCATCCTAATAAAACTGAATACACATTCTTCTCATCAGCTCATGAAACATCCTCCAAAATTGATCACATCTTACATCACAAGTATAACCTCAGCACATTTAAAAGAACAGAAATTATTCCTTGTATTTTCTCAGACCATCACAGAATTAAAGTTGACTTCAATAACAACAGGAATCTTCATAGTCAAACAAAGTCTTGGAAGCTAAATAACCTTATGCTGAATGATAGCTTGGTCATAGATGAAATTAAGAAGGAAATAACCAAATTTGTGGAACAAACAATGATGAAGACAAGAATTATCAAAACCTGTGGGATACTGCAAAGGCAGTCCAAAGGGGGGAATTTATAGTGTTGCCAGCATTCCTCAAGAGAATGGAAAGAGAGGAAGTCAACAACTTGAGGAGACATCTCAAGCAACTGGAAAAAGAAGAACATTCCAACCCCAAACCGAGCACAAGAAAAGAAATAACCAAAATTAGAGCAGAATTAAATGAAATTGATAACAAAAGAATCATTCAAAAGATCAATGAATCAAAAAGTTGTTTTTTAAAAAAGATTAACAAAATTGATAAACCTTTGGCTAAACTAACCAGAAACAGAAAAGTAAAATCTTTAATATCATCGATCAGAAATGATAAAGGCAGAATAACAACAGATACCTCAGAAATCAAAAAAAATCTTAATTAATACTATAAAAAACTCTATTCTCAGAAATATGAAAATCTGAAGGAAATGGACCAGTACTTGGAAGCACACCACCTTCCTAGATTCAGCCAGAAAGAGTTGAAAATGTTGAATAGACCTATATTAATCCCTGAAATAGCATCAACTATATGAAATCTCCCAAAAAAGAAAAGTCCAGGAGCAGATGGCTTCACATCTGAATTCTACCAAACCTTTAAAGAGGGACTAGTACCTATATTACATAACATATTCCAAAACATAGAAAAAGAAAGAATACTTCCCAACATATTCTATGAAGCAAATATCACTCTGATCCTCAAACTAGGAAAAGACCCAACAATGAAAGAAAATTATAGACCAATATCTTTAATGAATATAGATGCAAAAATATACAATTAAGATCCTAGCAAACAGAATCCAGCAACACATCAAACAAATAAAATGGTGTATAACCATGACCAAGAAGGTTCTATCCTAGGGTCTCAAGGTTGGTTCAACATATGTAAATCTATAAATACAATTCATCACATAAACAAAATACAAAACAAGGACCATGTGATTCTCTCAATAAATGCAGAAAAGCTTTTGATAATATCCAGCATCCTTTCATGATCAGAACACTTATGAAAATAGGCTTACAGGAGTCATTTCTTAAACTGATAGAGGCCATGTACAGCAAAACCACAGCCAATATAATATTGAATGGTGCAAAATGGAAAACATTTCTGCTCAGATCAGGAACTAGGCAAGGATACCATTGTCTTCACTGATATTCAACATAGTAATGTAAGTCTTAGCCATCACAATCAGGCAAGAGAAGGTGATCAAGGGTATCCAAATAGAGTCAGAGGAGATCAACTCTCACTCTACCCTGTTGATGTGATACTATACCTGGAAAACCCCAGGGTCTCAACCTCAAGACTCTTAGAAGTGATCAAGGAATACAGTAACACCTCAGGATACAAAATCAATACTCACAAATCAGTAGCTTTAAAATATACCAACAATATTCAAACTGAAAATAGTCAAGGACTCTATTCCTTTTATAGTAGTACCAAAGAAGATAAAATATTTGGGAATTTACCTAACAAAGGACATGAAAGATCTCTATGAAGAAAACTATGAAATTCTGAGAAAATAATTAGCTGAAGATGTTAAAAAATGGAAAGACATACCATGCTCATGGCTAGGAAAAATCAACATTGTTAAAATGTACATACTACCCCCCAAAATTTACAAATTTAATGCAATCCCTATTAAAGCACCACTGTCATACTTTAAAGAACTTGAAAAAAATAGTACTTTGTTTTATATGGAATCAGAAAAAACTTTGAATAGCCAAGACATTACTCAGAAATAAAAACAAATCAGGATGAATCATGCTACCAGACTTCAGGCTATACTATAAATCTATAGTGATCAAAATAGCATGGTATTGGCACAAAAAAAAGAGAGGTAGATGTATGGAACAGAATAGAGAACCAAGAGATGAACCGGGCACTTATCATCATTTGATCTTTGATAAACCTATCAAAAACATTAATTGGGGAAAGATTCCCTATTTAACAAATGGTGCTGGGAGAATTGGCTGGTGACTTGTAAAAGACTGAAACTGGACACCTTTCACCACGAACAAAAATTCATTCTCACTGGATAAAAGATTTAAACTTAAGACATGAAACTATAAGGATACTTGCAGACAGTATAGGGGAAGCACTTGAAGAAATTGGCCAGGTGGAAGATTTTATAAGGAGGACCCCCTGGCAATTGAAGAAACACCAAAAATATATTACTGGGATCTGATCAAACTAAAAAGCTTTTGCACAGCCAAGAACACAGTAAATAAAGCACACAGACAGGGAATGGGAAAAGATATTTGCAGGTTATGTTTCTGACAAAGATTTGATAACTAGAATCTACAGAGAACTCAAAATTATCAATAAGAAAAGAACAAGTAATCCCATTTCATTGTGGGCAAGGGACTTGAATACAAGCTTCTCTGAAGAAGACAGGTGCATGGCCTACAGACACAGGAAAAAAGGCTCAACGTCTTTAATCATCAGAGAAATGCAAATCAAAACCACTTTGAGATATCCTCTAACTCCAGTAAGATTAGCCCACATAACAAAATCCCAAAACCACAGATGTTGGCATGGATGTGGAGAAAATGGAACACTTCTGTACTGCTGGTGGGAATGCAAGCTAATACGTTCCTTTTGGAAAGAAGTTTGGAGAACATTTAGGGAACTAAAAGTAGCTGCCATTAGATCCTGCAATTCCTCTGCTAGGTATATATTCACAAGACCAAAAATAAATTTACAACAAAGATATTTGCACCAGAATGTTTACTGCAGTTCAATTCATAATTGCTAAGTCATGGAAGCAGCCCAAGTGCCCATCAACCCATGAACGGATTAACAAATTGTGGTATACCATGGAATATTATGCAGCCTTAAAAAAGAAAATGGAGATTTTACCTCTTTTATGTTTACATGAGCTGGAACATATTCTTCTTAATAAAGTATCTCAAAAATGGAAGAAAAAGTATCCAATGTACTTGGTACTATTATGAAACCAATATATAATCACTCACACTTTACCTTATTATGAAAGGTTAAACACTTCTGCACTGCTGGTGGGACTGCAGCAGTATAGACCAAGATGAGAAAGGAAGAGGAGGGAGAGGGAAAGGGATGGGGGAGGATGGTGGGACCTCACCTATTGTGCATATTGCAAGGGTACATGTCAAATCTATTAAGGGTAGAGTATAAACGTTTTAACACAATAATTAAGTAAGTGAGGTGAAGTCTATGTTAATCAGTTTGATATAAGCATTCCAAATTGTATATGAAATTAACACATTATACCCCATAAATGCATTAATGTACACAGTTTAATAAAAAAAAATTAAGAGAAAAAAACACTCAAGAAAACAGGCTTAGATGGAACATTCCTTAAATTGATAGAGGCCATCCACAGCAAATCCACACCTAATATTATACTGAATGGAGTAAAACTGGAAACATTTCCACTCAAATCTGGAACCAGACAAGGTTGCCCACTATTTAACAGTGTTTGAAGTCCTAGCCATTGCAATCAGGTAAGAGAAGGAGATTGAAGGAATTAATATGGTGACAGAGGAGATCAAACTCTATGCAGATGACATGATCTTATACCTGGAAAACCCCAGGGACTAAACTACAAAGCTCTTAGAAGTGATCAAGGAATATAACAGCACGTTGGGATACAAAATCAATACCCACAAATCAGTAGCCTTCATATATGCCAAAAATTGTTAAGATGAGAATAAAATCAAAGACTCTATTCCTTTTACAATAGCACCAAAGAATATGACATACCTGGGAATACATCTAACAAAAGACATGAAAGATCTCCATAAAGAGAATTATGAAACTTTGAGAAAGGAAATAGCAGAAGATGTCAACAAATGGAAGAACATACTATGTTCTTGTCTAGGAAGAATCACCATTGTTAAAATATCCATACTACCCAAAGCAATCTACAAATTTAATGCAATCTCCTTCAAAGCATCAATGTCATACTTTAAAGAACTTGAAAAAATAGTACTTTGATTCTTACAGAACCAGAAAAAAATCTTGAATAGAAAATACAGTTCATAGAAGTAAAAGCAAATCTAGAGGCATCACGTTGCCAGATTTCAGGTTATACTACAAGTCTATAGTGATCAAGATGGCATGGTACTGTGAAAAAATAGAGATATAGATCTATGAAATAGGATAGAGAATCTAGAGATGAACCCAGCCACATATTGTCATTTGATCTTTGATAAGCCTAACAAAAACACACACTGGGGAAAATAATTCTTATTTAACAAATGGTGCTGGGAAAACTGATTATTCACATGTAAAAGATGAAGACTGGTCCCACACCTCTCACCATTGACAAAAATTGATTCTTGCTGGATAAAGGATTCAAATTTAAGACATGAAACAATAAAAATTCTGGAAGAGAGTGTGGGGAAAACACTTGAAGATATTGGCATGGGAAAAATCTTTATGACCCCCACCCCTGGCAATTGCAATAAAACCAAAAATAAATTACTGGGATTTGATCAAGCTAAAAAGCCTTTGCATAGGTAAGAGTACCCCAAACAAATCAAACAGACAGCCTTTGGAATGGGAGATTTTGCATGTTAGGAATCTGACAAACGCCTGCTGATAACTAAAATCTACAGAGAACTCAAATTGAACAAAGTGCAAACAATCCCCTTTATAAGTTTCTTGAACAGAAACTTCTCCAAGGATGACAGATGAGTGGCCAACAAACACATGAAAAAATGCTCATTGTCTTTAGTCATCAGAGAAATGCAAATCAAAACCATTCTAAGATATCACCTAACCCCAGCAAGTTTAGGTCACATCACAAAGTCCCCAAATACCAGATGCTGGTGTAGATGTAGAGGGAAGGGAACACTTCTACACTGCTGGTGGGATTGCAAACTAATATTGCCCTTTTAGAGAGAAGTATGGAGAATCCTTAAAGTTCTAAAAGTAGAACTTTCATTTGATCCTGCAATCTCATTACTACGTATCTACGCAGAAGAACAAAAATCATTTTGCCACAAAGACATTTGCACCAGAATGTTTATTATGGCTTAATTCATAATTGCCAAGTCATGGAAGCAACCTAAGGGCCCATCAACCCATGAATGGATCAACAAACTGTGGTATATTTATACCATGGAATACTATTTAGCCATTAAAAAGATGGAAACTTCACATCTTTTACATTTACCTGGATGGAGTTGAAATACACTCTTCTTAGTAAAGTATCACCAAGAATGGAAAAATAAATAACCAATGTACTCAATACCAATATGAATCAATATATAAAAAATTGCATGCTCATATGAACAATAAAATACAAATATAGTCTACAATGGGGGCAGGAGGAAGAAGGAGGGGAATGGGAAGGAGGGAGTATGACCAGCAGAAGGAAGAAAAGGGAGGACCATCAGCAGGAGGGAAGGCATGAGGTGGGATCTCACCTAATGTACACATTGGAAGGGTGTATAACACGGCCTCTAAGCGAGGGGGTATTTTTACAATTGGAACTTTACTCTGAAAGTGAGAACACTGTAACCTAAAAGTTTGTACCCTCATATTAATTTGAAATAAAAAAAAGAAAAGCATCATAGTTTTAAGAATAGAAGTTATATCTGTATATTTTAAATCTACTTTACTCCAGATAAAATTCAAAACTTCCAACATTTTTTTTTCCTGTTTAAAGATGTGGTATCAGGACACTAAAAAGAAAGACTGGCTGAAGCATTAAGATACTACATGCTAGAACAGGATGCAAAATTTTAGAGCCAGACAAATATCAGGTCTTGACACTTCAACTCTTCACCTTTGATGAAGGCAGAGAAGAGTTAAGGATTGAAGACTGAAGAGAGAATTTACGTTTTGAGAGATAGCTGCTGATATGAAGATGTTGTGAGGAGTGCCCCTTCTGTTTACCTTGAGTCTGAGGAAAGGGGCTATCAAGGGAACACTTAAAATGTAACATGTATCTCTGCAATTGGAGGTGCAAACTCAGACAGACTCCTGCTTAGAATTTCTAAAAAATAAGACAGAATTTACTGGAAAGAAAGGGGATGATTTGATGAGAAAGAAAGACAACCTGCACAACTAAAATTTTCTATGGCAAAAGATGTATGAATGCTTCTGGTGTCCAGATGCAGGCCACTTATGAGAAAGAATGACCTTGGGATCATGTAGGAGCCTGTCCTCAGAGATGTCTGTAAGTGGCAACTGGATCTTAACGGAAAAAAGACAGAGCCAGAGTTTTAGGAGCTGACAAAAGAATAAATTACCAATGAGAATGGAGAAGTTTGGCTTTGTTAGAAAAACTGTAAATAAGAGATTCCTGGTAATAAAACAAAGGGGAGGAGGCTGTGAAAAACTCACTCAAGTGCCCAGAGATAGATGAGGCCAGCTTTGTATATCTGCTGAAATCACAAAGTGCAGGTTTCAGATGGCAGAAGCAGTTTGGTCAGAACTATGATACACTCTCTACTTCTCCCTCCCTGCCTACAACTCTGGAGCAGCAGAGGTCATATCTAAAGTTAGCAAGACAGTGAAAAGGACCTAAACATAGGTGGGGGAAAGACAAAGCTGATCTTAACTATAGGCTTCCTACCAACAAAAGCCCTAATAGAATAACGGGAGGAAGCTTCAAATATAAAACAAAAATTAAATGTTAACTGCTATATGGGCTTGAACATTGTACAATAATTACAATGCAAAGATGTTCTAAAATTTGAAATGCTTGGAGAACCATTTGAATCACTGACTTATAATCAAATAAGTCTTGCAGTCAGCCCAAATATTCATACTAGGACAGAGGAAGAACATTGTCAAGGGTGGAATTTAAATGGGAGATGAAAATAAATTTATTTTCTGGTTCCAAAATGGCACCACAGAGGTAAATTGGCTTCTCTCCCCTAACCTCCCAAAATTAAAAAAAAACAAAAACAAATATTGAAACCAAGTTCTTCACCAGCAACAACCAGAGCCCAAGTATGAGAATGATATAGCTCCTGGGACCTCAGAGAAGTGGACAAACTCTGAGTAGACAGTAGGAGATGCAACCAGTAGGAGATACAACTTCCATATCTGTGAAGTACCCCCACCCATTCTGCACCAGGCAATAATCATGTGAAAAACTTCCCCTTAACTCATGATTTCTGCACTGGTAAAAGTGAAATTGAGATGGTCAGCCAGCTTCCCTATCTTCTTGGGTTGCTTGGCAGGAAACCTCTGCTTGCTTTAACTCATGTGTAGCATAATGATTGCCTGAAGGTAGAAATATTTCTGGTGACAGGCAGAAACAAATAGAGGAGATGGGACTACCAGCCTAAGCCTATAAACTCTACTCTGTATCTCAGCCAAAGGAGATGCCAAATAAGAGTGGCTATAGGAGGTATGCTCCCTCTGAACCCCTAGCCAGCCTTGGAACACTAATGGGATCACCTCTTTGGGACCTCCCCATTAGGGATAGACAGTGCTCTGACCATTTGCTAGAGTCATGGCAAACCTGGACTTATGGTACCACCTAGAGCTGAAAAGGAGGCAGCAATGCAGACTGATGATTCACTAAGCAAATACATTCACTGAAAACCCAAACAAGTTGGACAGAGAAAATTGGAATAACTAATCCTTAAATGTAGAGACATAGATGTATACCCACAAAAATAACAGCAAACAGGAAACCACAACATCACCAAAAGGACAAAGCAAAAATTCAGCAACTTACCCTGATGAGATGGCAATTTGTGAGCAGGAAATTTCCTTCCTTCTCAGACCAAGAATTCAAAATAGCAATTTAAGGAAATTCAGCGATCCCCAAGAAAGCACAGAAAAGCAATTTGGAAATTTATCAATAAGATTGAAACAATAGAAACAAACCAGAAATCTTGAAACTAAGAAATGCATTTGCTGAAATGAAACCCTCTTAGAGATTTTCAACAGCAGGATGAACTAAGCAGAATAAAGAATCAGTGAGCTCAAAGACTGGCTATTTGGGAGAGAGATCTGAGATGGCTGACTAGAGACATAGCTTGTTGGACTGTCCCTGTTGAAGGGTAGAAGGCTAGACTGAGGAGAGTGAAGACTGGCACACAAGGAGAGATAGGAGAGTCATCCTGGGACCCCTCCAAAGAAAGCTGCAAAGCTGAGAAAGAGGAAGATGGAGAAGAAAAGATAGAGGCATGAACCAAATCCAAAGAAGCAGACAGTCCAGTGAAAGGGTAAGGGGGGCTCCCCTGCCCTACTTAAGTGTCTCTGCCTAGCAGCAGGACACAAAACTTTCACCTTTCAGGAGAGAGCCAACTCCTGGATTCTCTTGTCTCAACCTCCTAATCAGCTGTTAGCTGGAATTACAGGTCCCTGCCACCACATCCATCTAATTTTATAGTTTTTTGTAAAAAACAAGGTCTTAATATGTTGCCCAGGCTGGTCTTAAACTCTTCTGCTTAAGCGATTCTCTCATCTCAGACTCAAAAATAAAATATCTAGGAATATGTTGGGTGAAGTTCTTTCTCGTGGGGAGAGAAGGATGGTTTAGCCGCGGGTGCAAGCTCGCTCCTAGAATTGTATGAACGCAAGAAACGACTACACATTCTTAGATGGCATGTAGCAAAATGTCTTTATTTTCCACTTCCTTTTATTGGGAGCTAGTCACATACATCACATTGATCAATAATCCTAACATCCTCTATTCTTATCTTAAACTATAGAAAAGAAAGAAAGTCTGGGAAAATGAGATAACCATCATAAAATTAGCCTAAAAAAAGAAAGTCTGGGAAAGTAAGACAACCATCTTCAGCTAGCCTCAGGCGGTTCCTCTCTGAAGACCTAAAAGAACTATACATCATCTGACTTCTATTGTTAAAGTTAAAGGTCAGGATAAACAGAGGAGTAAAACCTTTTTCTTCTATGTACTCAATTAAATTTCTGAGAAACAGGCTCCATGACTGTTTTCTTATGGTTTGGAGACCCCGCAGTTATGATGGAGTATTTTACTCAGATCATTATGATGGAGTTTTTCTTTTCACTCATATCAGCTTTGAGTCATGTCCTCTGCACAGATGGGCCATTTCAACCCTTATCTGGCAGGCTGACTTGACTGCACAGTTGGGGTTCCATGTAGGAGGTTGTTAGGCCTTGCCTGCAGGTCCCCACCATACTTTCCCAGTTCACTTAGGGCCTTGACAAAAGCGCATAACACTCGCAAGTCTTTTCGCTCAGTTCTGGAATTAAAAGAGCACATTTCATTTAAATTTTGTGGGGGTTTACCCCACACTCCCTGGCATTGTTTACCAGGTCTCCCTCCTCTGGGAGAGCCAGAGCCAGGGGACCTGCCAGAGCTCCCTCTAATGACTGTGTTTCCTCTGTAGAGCGAACTCTGTTGGAGAAGCTGTTCAACCAGCAGGAGAATTGGCCCCCAGAAGAAGCAGAGAAATTTTGCTCCCAGAGCATCACCATGGGCCACCTTTTCTCCCTTTCAGTGACTGCTTCAGGGAACCGTATAATCAAATGCCCAGTCCAGTTCAAGTCCGTTTGATGTAAGTAGGGGCATTCACTAGTGTCTGTGAGGCAGATTTCTCTGACACAGCTGCTGTGATGTACATCTGGCAATCACTCTGTGATTTTTAAGTGACATGGATGGGAGCCATCCGTCTCCCAGCCACTCGGTAGTTCAGTGTCTGTTTCTATACTTTTTTTTTGGGGGGGGGATGGAATGTTAAGTATAGTTTCCAAACCACCTTTCTTAATAATAGGCTAGACAATCTAGCCTGCTTTAATCACTGGTGACTTTAAGTAGCTCTAAGTCCATATTTATGACTTTCCTTCAGAAGTGGCTCCATGTAGCTTCAGGTTTCCAGGGGCCCTTGGATGCTACTTCAGTGCATTCCTAACTCGTGTGTGCTGTACATTGATGTGAAGCAGCAGCATCTGCTTCCCCCTTGCCCCCATCACGAGAGTTAATGTTGTACAACACTAATTCAAAAGGCACATTCATGTATCATCATGAATATCAGCACTACTGGATTATCCTTCTCAAGCCAGAGCATTGCTAATCATTCTTAGGTATGTGATACATGTGTGACCTTAGTTGTGATAAGCAGGCATCTAAAACCTATATACCGGCTTGGTGCTGTAGCACAGTGGTTATGGTGCCAGCCACATATATTGAGGGTGGTGGGTTCAAACCCAGTCCAGGCCAGCTAAACAACTGCAAAAACAACAACAACAATAAAATATCCAGGCATCGTGGTGGGCCCCTGTAGTCCCAGGTACTTGGGAAGCTGAGGTAAGAGAATCACTTAAGCCAAAGAGTTTGAGGTTGCTGTGAGCTGTGATGCCATGGCACTCTACCAAGGGTGACATAGTGAGACTCTGTTAAAAAAATGTATATATATAAAAATATATAAATAATAAAACCTAGAGGGCAGGGCTTATGGATCAGTTGGTAGTGCGCCGGTGCCATATATGGAGGGTGGCTGGTTCAGGCCTGGCCCTGGCCAAACTGCAACAACAACAAAAAAATAGCTGAGCAGTGTGGCGGGCCCCTTGTAGTCCCAGCTACTTGGGAGGCTGAGGCAAGAGAATCACCTAAGCCCAAGAGCTGGAGGTTGCCATGAGCTGTGATCCCATGGCACTCTACTGAGGGCAATAAAGTGAGACTCTGTCTCTTAAAAAAAAAAAATATATATATATATATATATATATATATATGAACACAGCTAGATATCTGGTATATAAGAATTCACATACAAAGTTCTGCTGAGACCATTAAAGGTGTGGTTGATGCACTTGTACAGAACTCGGGGGGCGGGGAACACGGTAGCCACGCAGTGTCTTTCTGAGAGGTGAGCCATGAGAATAAATGAGTGGATCTCTGGAGGAAGATCACTGCAGTGGAGAGGTCATCACCCCCATGTGCACAGCCTGAGGGAGGAGTGTGTTCAGGAAGGAGGCCAAAGTGGAAGGAACAGAGTGAG
>CAUYQV010038934.1:0-25223 GCA_963574575.1 Galagoides demidoff | reverse complement strand
TGGACTTGCACGGTTTTGTTATTTTATTTTTTTTTTTTTTGCGACAGAGCCTCAAGCTATCCCCCTGGGTAGAGTGCCATGGCATCACAGCTCATAGCAACCTCCAACTCCTGGGCTCAAGCAAGTCTCCTGCCTCCGCCTCCCAAGTAGCTGAGACCACAGGCGCCCGCCACAATGCCCGGCCATTTTATGGTTGCAGCCATCATTGTTGTTTGGCGGGCCCAGGCTGGGGATTCGAACCCGCCACCTTAGGTGTACGTGGCTGGCGCCTTAGCCGATTGAGCCACAGGTGCCGAGCCAGGTTTTGTTATTTTAAATGTTAATCATAAATAAAGACTCTAGTTTTTATGAGAGAGTTAAATTGAATAGGAGAGAATTGAAGTAGCTCAAGTTCTGTCACAACCACCCTTACATATTTCAAATCTGGTGTTTACATGCAGAGGCAGATAATTCTACATAGGTCAGAGACATGAAGTGTGCCCAGAGCAAGCACAGATGTGAATGATTCTGAACCATTAGGAACGTCACTCTTAAGCAAGCATATGTGGACAAATGCACTTACATTGGGACTTCTCTGGGTTAACTTCCACATAGAATACAATGTCTATTAAAAGACAAGCAACAAGGGGCAACGCCTGTGGCTCAAGGAGTAGGGTGCCCACCCCATACACTGGAGGTGGCAGGTTCAAACCCAGCCCCAGCCAAAAACTGCAAAAAAATAAAAATAAAAGACAAGTAATAACAAGTGCTACTTGTATTTATTAAGAACTTGAATAGTGATTACAGACATTTCTTAGAGCTTAAATCAACAAAAGATTTTGAGGCAGGGGGCAGAGTATTGACGTGGTGTAGCATTGCCAGTATGTGACTATAGAAAATAGTCTGCTTCACTATTGTTTAAAAATTCTCTGCAGGAAACATGTCCTCTTACTGCCTAGGCCACACCTGCCACTATCCTTGGTCTACCACAGGAATACTTCTAATGCCACAGGAAATGAGGAAAAATGATATAGGAACTATGACTTAAAGCCACATGTATTTAGTAATTGTGGATTCTTCTCTCAATGGGACCCTCACTAAGTCCCAGTGGGATGCTCCAGGTCTGACCGCAGGGTAAGGAGTCTGCCCAAAGTTGCTTTTCATAGGTTCTAAAACGATGGTATAATCTGCTTATTTATTAGATAAATGCAAAAATAGGAGTTAGGGTGTGTGTGTGTGTGTGTGTGTGTGTGTGTGTGTGAGATGAGGTTTGGAGGGTGGCAAGAACACCCAGAATAAGATGAATTTGTGCCCCCTCCTGGAAACAATGGGAAATTTTGATTTTAAACTTAACGTGGATTTATTTAAATAGTTTCTCTTTTCAAGTGCAAAATACCTCCCAGATAGCATTTAACTCTTACTTTCAGTTTCCCCCTGAGTTTGGCAAGAGATGCCTAGTACCCGTTGAAGGAGGAGAAAGTTGTGATGGGGATATTCATGGTTCCCCCTCCAGGATGAATTTATGGATCAATAGATGAGTTTTAGATATTATCTTTAAGAAGAGAATCCGACTAAGGCAGTAAAAAGCAACTAAAGCTATTGTTTAGGTGTGTAATTTGACAACATCCAGCAAAGTTGAAGATGGACATTCCCAGAGACCCAGCCGCAGCACTGTGGACACACGCCCGAGAGAAACCGCGTGTGCACGCTGGGAGGCACCTGGTGAGAATGTTCTGACCGGTTCAGTTTATTTCAGTTTATTGGTCCTCAGCCATGGTTTCCCACTCAATACTACTGATGACCCTCCAGGAAGATCATCTTCGTGGTTTTGGTCATCCTTGCAGAGAAGATTTTGGAACTCCAAGGCTGCTGAAGTCGTGCTGTGGCAACGTTTCTCCTGCTCAGCCACCTGGCCATTGCCAGCTGCCCCAGGTCTCCCAGAGCCCCCAAGGCACAGCCACACCCCCTTACGCTTCACACTGCAGATCTGTTTTATCTACCCTGGGCCCTCCCTATCACCAGGGAGAGGGTACCACAGGACCGCTGGAGGCACACAGGCTTGATAGCACCCAAGAGGCTGCAGGCTGCTGGCAGAGAGAGAGAAGGTCCCGGGCTTGTGCCACTTCCTGACTCACCTGTGTTCTCAGGCTAATGCGAGGGTGACGGTGATGCCGCTGCCACTTCCCCCACCGCTGCCTGGAGGGGCCAGGGAAGACCCCAGAAGTTAATACTGAATGAAGCAAATTTTAACCATGGAGAAAACTCGTGGATAAATCCTTCCCTTTCCTTTCCCCCAAAGGACTCTTCTGGGAAATGTTTCCGCGTGACCTCTCTGGAAACTTACAGGTGACAGAGCTCCTAATTGTGCTTTCTAGTGAAGGCCTAGGCCACCTCAGTAGTAGGCCACCTTCTGTTTGCTTCCCTCCTTCCTGCCTCACTGGCCTGTCCCCTCATTCTTTTCCTTCCGTTTGTGAACCCAAACTGTGCATTACATGATACTTTCTAGGGAACCCAGATTCAGACATAGAATGTTTACTGCAGAAAAATTGTTACCATGCTTACATGTTTTACAATCATAAGAGAAGTAATTATACTATTATTACAAAGAAAAAGAAGAAGAAGTAGAGGACCAAAGAATTTTCAAAGGTGGAAAGGAAAATTAAAATATACACGGACTCAATGCAAAGAACAGTCTGTGGCTTAGAAGGTTTCACTTCTGTTCTCTCTGTTGTTCATTTGCAAACTGACCTGTAAACATTGCAGTTCAAGTGGTTATAATATTGTGAAAAGTGTTGAGCTTCTTAAAAAATGCCAAAATTTGGAGTCCAATGATTAGTGAGGAAAAGGAAAAATAATATTCAGAAAAGTAGTGGCTGTTTCTGATATAACTTTAATATATTTTATTGTGTAATTGCTAAAGTCTTAGAAGTTCATCTAAGAGTTATGGGGTCAGGTGACCTGGAATGAAAAACTCCTCTCTAGCCATTCCTTAGAAGTTACTAAACCTTTTTAAACTTAGATTTTCTCCTTTTAGATAGGGGTAGGAGAGTACATTAAATCTAAGTGAGATAACTCAGCATCTGGCCCTTAGTATTCGATAAACATTGTTATCGTGACCCATAATAGATAGTCCCAGTGGGGAAAAGGAATTTTTTGTTAGCAAAAATTGGTGCCAACAACAAACACATGAAAAAAAGCTCATGGTCCCTGATCATCAGAGAAATGCAAATCTAAACCACCCTGAGGTATCACCTAACCCCAGTGAGAATAGCCCACATCACAAAGTCCCAAAGCTGCAGATGCTGGTGAGGACGTGGAGAAAAGGGAATACTTTTACATTGTTGGTCGGATTGCAAACCAATCCAGCCTCTTTGGAAAAAAGTATGAAAAATCCTCAAAGAACTAAAAGTTGACCTTCCATTTGACCCTGAAATCCCATTACCAGGCATCTACCCAGAAGGAAAAAAAAATCATTTTGCCATAAGGACATTTGCACTAGAATGTTTATTGCAGCTCAACTCACAATTGCCAAGATGTGGTGGAATCAACCCAAGTGCCCATCAACCCCTAATGGATTAATAAACGGTGGTATATGTATACCATTGAATCCTATTCAGCCATAAAAAAAGGTGGAGACCTTACATCGTTTCTATTAACCTGAATGGAGTTGAAGCATATTCTTCTTAGTAAAGTATCACAAGAATGGAAAAGCAAATATCCAGTGTACTCAATACTAATATGAAACCAGTAGATGAACAATAAACACCCCCATAAGAGAAAAACACAAACCCAAGTAGGGGGTAGAGGAGAGAAGGGAGTGGGGAAGGTTGGTGTGCTCCCACCTAATGGGCATAGGGCACACCTCCTGGGGGAGGGACACAACTACAACTTGGACTTTACCTAACAAATGTAAACACTGTAGCCTAATTGTCTGTATCCTCATATTAATCAGAAATCAATCAATCAATCACTCTAACAGTTGGGATTATAAAAAAAATTGGTGCCCAACAAAGCTACATTTATGCTTAGGAAAGATGAATTCTAGTTGAAACTTTTGCCATATAAAACGGGATATGATTTTTTTCATCAATTTAAGAATATGTGTGTGGCTGAACTCATTCAACTCATCTTATGGAGAACCTACGCTAGGCCTGACATGTTTCTAGGCATGAGGATAGATGGAAATAGAGATAGATTTCCTCGAGGATTTTCTGTCCATGAAAAACAGCTCATTAATTGTTTGTTTTCTGTTACAGAGGGAGAGAGTCAGCACTTGGCTGGGTGATAAGAGGCTAGTGCCTCAGGACAGAGTGAAAACTTGAGGTTTGTAAATTTTTTTTTGAGATAGAGTCTCACTCTGTTCCCAGCTAGAGGGCCATGGCATCAGCCTAGCTCACAGAACCTCAAGCTCCTGTGCTCAAGCTCCTACTGCCTCAGCCTCCTGAGTAGCTGAGACCACAGGCACCTGCCACCATGCCTAACTAATTTTTCTATTTTTTTATGGAGACGGGGTCTTGCTCAGGCTGGTCTCAAACTCCTGACCTCAAGTGATCCTCTCACGTTGGCCTCCCAGAGTGCTAGGATTACAGGTGTGAGCCACCATGCTTGGCCAAGGTTTGTATTTTTAATATACCAAATGTTCTTTTGAAGGAAAGCAAGAAATTTTGGTTTCTGGCAAGGTGTGAAAGGAGGGCAAGAAAAGACTGAAGTACAAATACCAGGGGGCACAGGTGTGCAAAGTGGCCCCAGCAGGGAGCTGTTGCCCTGGAAAGGTTGAAGGCACAGAGCCCAGAGCTGAGACTTGTAAGCAGGACCACAGCAGGGGCAGCTGCTGTCAAAAGCTCTCCTGAGCCAATGCTTCACACTTTCGGTGGAGAGGACTCACCCTTGCAGGCTGTACCAGCTAAAATTTTCCCTTCCTGGGAGTGGGAACTGACTCCTTCTATACCTGTGGGGAGTGAAGTTTGTCTCTGCCATTGTCTGGTTTCCTGGTGCTCACACCTCCCTTCCCTGGCACAAGCCAGGTCACCATAAGCCTGAAGAAGACTCTCCTCCTCCTTGGAAATTAACCAATTCTAATGATCCTCCATTGTATACCCCAACTCAGCTTGTGAGGAAGGACTTCACTATACTCTCTTTTGAGATGAAAACTCAGCTTCCATTTGCTTGTTGTGCTCTAACCACACTTGTATTTGTTCCTTTTCCTCAAATACGGTGTGTTTCCATTTCAGCATCTTAGCCCATGCTTTCCCTCTGCCCAAACCATCACACGGCTGGATTCACACTGCTCAGACTTCAGCCTAAATGTTAGTGCTGCCCTGACCGCCTTAATTCATGTTGATCTCCCCCAGCTGGCGCCATTCTTTATGGCTCGTGTGAGAGTATCAAGTTGATCACATACCTCAAGCCATAGTATCCTGTTATCATCTTACCCTTCTTTCACAGATGGTTCCCCCATTTATTCCTGGTTTCCAATCCTGTTTCCTTTCCTTCTACGTTCATCTGCTAGATACATGTCCTTGGATATGATTGTAATCTTGCCAAATGTGAGGTGTTCCTTGGTAGGTTGTATGTTTTAGATTTTTATAAATAGTATTGTGCAATAGACCTTGTTCTAGTTGTTATGTTTTACACTTAACAGTGGGTCTTAAAGATCCATCTATGTTTGCTACGTATGTACATACACTTGGTCCATTGCTCCCAGCTGATCCCTGGTATTTTATAGTGGGGATGTGTCTGGCTTCTGGATTCTGTATACAGCTCTTCCATGAGTATTTTCATTTTTGTCCTTTTATGGATCTATGTACAAATTGATCTGGCTGCATATCCAGGGGCAAGATTGCTGGACCATATTTGTATATATACTTATATACCTATATATTCTAAGTGCTTTGCGTATTTTAACTCCTTTAGTCTTCAGAGTTAACCTTAAGAGGGAACTGCTATAGTTACCCCCATTTTATAGATGAAGAAACTGAGGCACAAAATAGTTAATGATTTCCCCAAGGTCTTTAGTAAGCGGCAGAGGTGGGTTTTAAACTTCCTCCTGGGTGTCCTGCCAGGTGAGTATAAGAAGAGTTTTCAGTGACACAGCCTGGGCTTCCCTACCTTAGTCCCATCCTCATGAGCTCACGGCTGCTGTCCTGTCCATTATCTAGTCTGTTTTGTCTTGGTCAGTAATCCCCTACCCTCAGGCTGTAGAAGGTACTGGATTAGAATTATTCAGGGTCCAGATGCCCTGACTGTTATCTGTTTCTCACTGTTGCCAGGCTCTGTCACTGCCCTGGTATTATCCCACCACTCCTCTCTAGATATTCTGCCTCAAGGTGGTTCCAGGTCAGGCAATGATCTGCCAAGGATGGTGGTCGGAGAGAGAAAACAGCCCGTAACCCTGTCCCCACTGTGCCCAACGGTGACTTCTCAGCTTCACCTACCATTTGCCTTTCCCAGTGCCCTTCTCACTGCTCGTGAGTTTCTCTTGTTCTTACCTTGATTGATATTGATTTACAGATGTACACCCTTTCCTCTTGCTTCCGAGGCAGTATCAGGGTTAGATTTTGTCCAGGTCTTTGTACTCTTCATAATGTTAATACTAACCCATATTACCACCTCTGTCTATTGGTTTACTTGTTATTGTCTGTCTCCTTTACTGTGAAACCGTAAAGCCACATCAGCAATACCTTTGTTCTATTTTCCTCTATATCCCCAGCTTCAGTTCAGTGCCGGCATGTACTGGGTGAGGGTAATGGAAGAAACAGCCACGTAGTCTGCAGAAGCACAGTTGAAAACACAGTTCATTGTGTTCTTTGGTTTCCTTTATTTAAGATCGAGGATTAGAAAAATAAGTACAGCTTTTGTTGATATAATGAATGACATTGTTGATAATGTTCTTTATTTATGTTTCATGGGAAGAAGCATGTTTGCAATAGAGATGATGAAGTGGAATGTAGACAGAGGTTATTTGATACTTCAGACCAGTAGTTCTCAAAGTGTGGTCTAGAGGTCCCTCGAAGTTCCCAAGACCCCTTCCAGGGGCTCATCAGGTCAAAATCGTGCCTGCACAAAAGAACTGTTCAAAATGTAAGATACACCAGTGGATTTTAATGTAACGGAGTATAAAATATTCACAGATATGGTTGCAGCTTCTATACTGTTACTCACCTTCTCACCTTTAAAACTACCACTTGTGAAGTTTTTGTGTAATCTCATAAAAGAAAATCTTTAATTATCTGAAAAGGCTATAAAATATTCTTCTTCCATTTTCCTAAGTCATATCTGCACAAGTCAAAATTTTGTCATAGCCTTCAAATTAAATAGCATATTGTAACAAATTAAAATCAGTAGCAGGCTCGATGCCCATAGTTCAGCAGTTAGGCTCCCAGCCACATACACGGAGGCATGCAGGTTCGAACCTAGCCAGGGCTTACTAAAACAACAATGACAACTGCAACAAAAAAATAGCCAGGTGTTGTGGCAGGTACCTGTAGTCCCAGTTACTTGGGAGACTGGGACAAGAGAATTACTTAAGCCCATGAGTTTGAGGTTGCTGTGAGCTGTGATGCCACAGCACTCTACCAAGGGTGACATAATAAAACTCTGTCTAAAATAATGATAATAATAAATAAATAGAATAGAATAAAATCAGAAGCAAATATATGAATACAGTTGTCTATTAGACCAGACATAAAAGAGACTTGTAAAAATGTAAACCAGGGCTGCCTTCTCACTACATTTTTTTTCTGTAGAATATGTATGTCATTTATGTTAATATTTAATGGGTTTATTATGGTGATAGTAAATGAATTAATAAACAAGTGTGTAAAAATTTCTCAGCTTTAATTTCTGATCCAATAAATACCTATAGATGTAACCCACCAAAAAATTTAAGGTTGGGTTCTTAATAATTTTTAAGAGTTTAATAGGATTCTGGGGTGAAAAAGTTGAATAACTTCTTCTTTATTCCACTGTAGAGAAATGAACCACAAGACTAAGAAATGGCCATGGAGATTTCACATTATCAGAATGTTGAGTCTTGATTTTTTAAGAGCAATTTTTATTTATTTATTTCTTGGAATGTCTTTATTTTGCCTTCATTTCCCCTCCAGATTTCTTGACATATAATTGATAAACAAAAATTGTATGTATTTAGATATACAATCCAATGTTTTGGTATTCATATACATTGTGAAGTGATTACCACAACCAAGCTAATTAACATATCTATCACCTCACATGGTTACTTTTTTTGTGATAAGAATACTTGAGATCTGGCTTGGCACCTGTGGCTCACACTGCTAAGGTGCCAGCCATATACACCTGAACTGGTGGGTTCGAATCCAGCCTGGACCCACCAAACGACAATGACCGCTGCAAACAAAAAATAGCCAGGCGTTGTGGTGGGCGCCTGTAGTCCCAGCTACTTGGGAGGCAGAAGCAGGAGAATTGCTTGAGCCTAGGAGTTGGAGGTTGCTGTGAGCTGTGATGCCACAGCACTCTACCCAGGGTGACAGCTTGAGGCTCTGTCTCAAAAAAAAAAAAAAAAGAATATTTAAGATCTACTATCTTAGCAAATTCCAAGTGTACAATATATTGTTATTAACCACAGTCACCATGCTGCACATCAGGTCTCCAGGACTTATTTCTTATGGCAGCAAGTTTGTACCCTTTGACCAACATCTCCCTGTTTCCCCCAGCTCTGACAACTGGTAACATCTTCTACTCTCTGTTTCTCTGAGTTCAACCTTTTTAGATTCCACAAACAGCTGAGATCATGCAGCATTTGTCTTTCTGTGTCTGTCTTATTTCACTTAGCATAATGGCCTCTATGTTCATGTATGTTGTCAAAATGGCAAACTTTCCCCAACGCTTGGCCATTAGGAATAATGCCATAATAAGCATGAGAGGTCTCACTTTTGTTTAGGCTGGTCTCGGTCAGCCCATCTACCCGCTTCCCAGAGTGCTAGGCTTACAGGTGTGAGCCACTGCGTCTGGCCCATTTGACTCACTTTAATTTTACTTTATTAGTGTTGATTAATTGATTTCTGACAATGGGCCAATGGAGAAAATATCTTTAATTTATTATTTATGGAGTACCTACCATGTGTTAAGGAAAAAAGGAATTCTGACACTGTAATCCTAGTCCTTGTTCTCACAGAGCTTATGGTCTATTTAGGGAGGTGATAAGTGGATATACACATATTCTTTTAAAAACGAATAAGGGAAGACATGAAAACATGAGTTCTGAAAGACCAGCGAAAGTAGTTGGGAAGGAGGCGATGTTTTCTCCCCAACGTCTAGTAAACCTCAACCTATTTTGAAAAAGTCATGTTAGTTATGTGGGATTCTTGCCCATACCCTAGCTTCAGAGATGATTCCTAATTGTCCTAAATCAATCAAAGTAATCCTCACCTCTGAACTGATGGATTCTGGCAATTTATGGGACCCCTAAGTTCATAGGGACTGGACATGGAAACTCCGTCAGCAGGAAGCTCAGGACTTTTATGGGACTTCTGAGCCGTGGATAGTCCCCCTCCCTCTGAATGACTCTGGTGTATGGACATGAGGGCCAGGCCTGCTTTTGAACACCTTCCAAGTCTGGGGCTATCCCCAGCACCTTCATATCACTGGGGTGGGTGGGGTAGTCCCTGGCCTGTGCAGTTTCATAGTAAGGCACAGGCATTTCTTTTCTACTTGGCCATCAGGCCTACCTACAAGGTGCTGTGAATCCCAAGCTAGGGAAATAAAGTCACAGGGTAGCGAAGAATTCCTCGGTAGGGGCAGCTGTGGTGGCAGCAGGAATGTTCTGTGACAACCGTTTCAGGGTAGCACTGGGCATCCCACCTCCAGAGTCAGAGTGTAGCACTGCCAGCTGCGCTGTCTTCAGCAGATGGTTCTATGGCCTGATTCTGGCTGTGGTTCTTTCTGTCTAGCCGTTGAGTTACCTGAGATCCTTTCTATAAATTTATTGTTTTCTAAAGGAGAATTAATTTTTAGGGCTTAAAGTGAGAATTCTAAGTAGAATGATTAGCCACACGTCCCCTTTTACTGTCTAAGCTTATCTGAATGGAACTTTCTGTTACCTAAAGACAGAGGCGCCCTAACTGACATGGGAGTACCAGCAGTAAGTGTTGTCAGTGCTCAGAGCAATAATAGATTATTAGGGCAGGGCATGTGCACAGCCGAATTTAGCTCAGTGTATCTATAGGGGCAAGGTGGTTGTAGCAGGATGTAGGGACACGGCGATCACAGTAGCAGAGGGACCTGCAAGGAACTCAGCAACCTGCCCCTCCAGGAACTGTGGGGAAGCAGCTTGCCCTCCCTACCTCCCTTTCTGAAGGATGACAGATTGGCTTACCGTTTCCAGTTGTCCTGTCCTCTCCTTACCCCACCCAATCCTACTTTGATATCCTTAGTTAAGGGTTCACAAATCCACTTGTGTGCCAGTCCAGCAGGGTCAGCTGTCTGTGGTTTATACTCTTGAGGAACAGATCTAATTCTGAGATGCCAGGAGGGTGCTCTCCTAACTCGCCCCTATCCGGACTGCCCACTGCTTAGCTCAGGGCACAGAGGACAGCTGTTCAGTGTTGACGCCTTGTTCATAGGGTCTTCGGGACACAGTAAGAATACATTTAGGAATTATCTTGAGTAAATAATACTGGCTTTAGTACTATGCTTATTTCTGTGTTTCCAACTACATTTAGATTTCGGCTTGGGTATTTCTTACTATCTTGTTAGCTCTTTAATGCTTTAAGTTTGTTTTTCTAATGTAGTCAGCATTTGTAGTTATTTTCAATGGGAGAGTGGGATCATGATGTTGTCAGAAATAGAACTCTCCCATTGATACATATGTGTGTGTATATATACACACACACACACATATATATATAGTTTTTTTATTTTTATTTTTTGAGACAGAGTCTCACTATGTCACCCTCGTCGAGTGCTATGGCATCACAGCTCACAGCAACTTCAAACTCTTGGGCTTAAATGATTCTCTTGCCTCAGCCTCCCAAGCAGCTAGGCTATAGGTGCCCGCCCCAATGCCTGGCTATTTTTTGGTTGTAGTTGTCATTGTTGTTTGGCAGGCCTGGGCCAGATTTGAACCCACCAGCTCCAGTGTATGAGGCTGGTGCCCTAGCCACTGAGCTACCAGTGCCGAGTCAATGCCCAGCTATTTTTTTGTTGTAGTTGTCATTGTTGTTTTAGCTGGTCCGGTCTGGGTTTGAACATGCCAGCCTGGGTGTATGTGGCTGGTGCCCTACCTATTAAGCTACGAGTGCTGCCTGGTTTTTATATTTATTTATTTATTTTGCTTCCATTGATGTTTAAATTTCAGCATTATATTTTTTTTTTTTTTGAGACAGTGTCTCACTATGTTGCCTTTCTAGAGTGCTATAAGATCACAGCTCACAGCAACCTCAAACTCTTGGGCTCAAGCAGTTCTTTTGTCTTAGCCTCCCAAGAAGCTGGAGCTACAGGCATACTCCACAATACTCAACTTTTTTTATTGTTGCAGTTGTCACTGTTTAGCTGGCCCAAGCTGGGTTCTAACCCCCCAGCCTGGGTGTATGTGGCCGGCACTGTAATCATTTTGCTACAGGTGCCAAGCCTGTCGTATTTTTCATTCTTACAAGTTTTCATTGGTTCTTTAAACCTCTTTGATATTTTAAAATGATTTCTCATCATCTGCTTGTATTTTCAAGGTTGCCTTATATTTCTCTAAAATTGTTAAACATAGTTATTTTATATTTTGTATCTGATATGTATAATATTGGAGGTCTGGCTCAGCGCCTATAGCTCAGTGGTTAGGGTGCCGGCCACATACACCAGGGCTGACTGGTTCAAACCCAGCCTGGGCCTGCTAAGCAACAATGACAACTATAACAACAACAACAAAAATAGTCAGGTATTGTGGCAGGTGGCTATAGTCCCAGCTACTTGGGAGGCTGAAGCAAGAGAATCAGTAAGCCCAAGAGTTTGATGTTGCTGCGAGCTGTGATGCCATGGCACTTGACATAGTGAGAGTCTGTATAAAAAATAATGATAATAATATTTGAGGTCTTTGGAGGTCTTTACTAATATATCTTTTTTTGTTATTAAAAAATCATATTCAATTGCCATTGTATATCATTGTGGAGTACAAGTGATGTTTTGATACAGGCAAACAAATATTTGCTTCCCATCTGATTCTGGCTTTTAGATTTTTTAAAGTTATCTTTTTTTTTGACATACAGACTTCAAATTTTTTTGTGTGTATGCAAATTTCTCATTCCTTTTCTTAGGTAGCTGATGTCATTTTTTGCTGTGAGATTTGTAAAAACTTGAGGTTATACTTACAAATAGCATTGTCAGGATGTGAGGAGATCAACATTCCCATCCAATATTGTTGATCAAAGTGCAAACTGCAACTGATTTGAAATATAATCAAAGAGACAAGTATTAAAGTTTAAACATGTTCATCTTTTGGTGTTGTAATCCCACTTTGGAGAATCTATATTACAGTAATAAATGAGCTAGAGAATACAAGGATTCTTGTAGGACTGTTTATAGTATAAAACTCTGTAGGAGATTGGAGGAAGACGACTAAACATTTGTCAGTAATGAAAGGGTATGTTCTCTGGGTATTTACAAAAATGAGAGTTTTTTACCCATTATTGATACTATATTTACCTTGTTTACTTTATATGGAAGAATGTCTATGAAATACTATTAAATGAAGGAAACAAGATCCAGGGTGTAATATACATGTGTTGCTTTACCGGCCCAGGAGTCATTAATCTTTCTGGTAAAACAGAACTTGGAATTTTCTTTTGGGAGGTTTGTCTCAAACTGTGTGCGCCCATGGCACAGGCCCGGATCATCACCAGTTGGAGCATTCCTCTAGCCACAAGGACTGGTTCAGGGATGGATATTTAATCCAATCAGAGGCAGTGAGTACAAAATCGCAGAACTTTTGTTGAGCTTGTTGAATGAGAGGCTACCTCTTTGCTTCTGGTTTTGGAACTGAAGATCTGAGGCTGGAGTGGCAGCTTCCAGCTTGCCACCATAGGGGGAGACTTGACTAAGAATGGACCAATGGAGAGAAAAATATAGCTAAGCCAAAGCAAAGCCAAGTGATGATTTTAAGACCCTGGATCCAGCTATTCTAGAAGTCTTCTCAGTTATGTGAATCCATAAATCACCGTGTTTGCTTAAACTATCGATACTTTCTGTTTCTATTACTTGAAACCAAAAGAATCCTGATTAATATATAGATTAATGCAAATGATTTGATTCTGAGTTTATAAAATAGAACCTTTCTATTTATACATTGGTGTTTGGATAAATGCATATTTGTTTGGTGTGGAGGACATATGAGGTCTGATAATTAAGTTCACAAACTCATCCTCGAAACAGTGAGACAGACTTCATTGGTGAATATCACTTCCATCACCTTTGAAATACTCTCCTTGAGAAGCTATGTACCCACGCCAGTCCCTAGTCCACACTACAAAGCAATTTTGGAACTCTTTTTCTGGAATGACCATCAGAGCTGTGGTTGTAGAAGGTCTGACAATTAAGTTCACAAACTTACACTGTGCTTATGTTGGCAGCACTGTACAAACAATTTGATCAGGTTACATAACCTTGGTATATTAGGGTCTCACTGCTGCGCTCATGTTGGTGAGTGGCAGTGTCCTGCTGAGTGTGTTCTTCATAGTTGCTATGTCTTTCTGCATGTTACACTACAACAGCTCTGATGGTCATTCAAAAATCTTTTGAAGGGTGGCCTGGGTGCTGGTGAGGGTATGTAGCTTTCCAAGGGGAGTATTTAGAAGGTTTCAGCAGTGAGCCTCAGCAATGAGATATGTAGCACTTTTTCTAGGATGAGCCCACAAATGTAATTATCATACCTTATACATGTATTAAAATGTTAATAATAGGTTTCTGAGGGGGATGAGCTAGGAGGGGATGAAGGAGAGGTTAATGACTTTTTCTTTGTACACCTCTGTAATATTTGACCTGCGTACGAATGTTTGCGTCTTTTGTAATTTTTAAAATTCTATAACATTCAAAAAATGAGTATCACATATATTTTGTGTTTTACCAAATACTAGATTTTATAGAGGGGAGAATAATGCAAGTGAGCTGAGGGGGGGAAATATTACTTAAATTTTAAAGTAGGAAAAATTTTAAACAAAATGATCATAATTATTAGCTGATGAAAAGCTAAAAAAGCTTTTCCAAGTAAATTCATGATTTCAAACATTAAATAGATTTGATTATTGCTCTTTATATCTTACTTACTCTTGAATATAAATGCTTAATGCTTTTTCAGATGTCCTTTTCCTTATTTAACCGGATGTCCATGTGACATTAACCTAATGTACTTAGGAGTATGACACAGAATTCCTCCCTAATGATTAAACTACGCTCCCAGTCCTGTTAAGAAAACAAAATATTGGGCAGCACCTGTGGCTCAAAGGAGTAGGGTGCCGGCCCCATATGCTGGAGGTGGTGGGTTCAAACCCAGCCGCGGCCAAAAAACTGCAAAAAAAGAAAACAAAATATTGGCTTAGTGCCCATAGCACAGTGGTTACGGTGCTAGCCACATACATCAAGGGTGGTGAGTTTGAACCCATACAGACCAACTATACAACTGCAAAAAAAAAAAAAAAAAAAATAGCTGGGCATTGTGGTGGGTGCCTGAAGTCCCAGCTACTTGGGAGGCTGAGGTAAGAGAATTGCTTAAGCCCAAGAATTTGAAGTTGCTATGAGCTGTGATGCCACAGCACTCTACTGAGGGTGACCTAGTAAGACTCTGTCTCAAAAAAAAGAAAACAAAATATTAAATTATTTCACTACTGACCTGGAAGTCTGTCTTTCTCAAGTTTAAATTCTGAGTTAATAAACTAATTTTAAGTGCTTATCATGATTTGTTTTACAATATGTTAAATGCTTACTGCAACAATATTTGAGACATTTTTCCCACCCTGACATCTTTCATTTCTTGATTATTAATGTACCAAGTATCTGAATCGCCTTACTGGTCAAAAATCTTGATCTCACAATTTTATGAAAACACGATTTGGAGACATATACGTGCAGTGTTTACATTTGCATTAGGTTTGTTTGTTTTTTTTCCTTCCTGGAGGTCAAGGAATGAGGAGATTGGTGGGGACACTGATGACAGAGTGCAGGGGAAAACAAACACTGTCAGCTCTTGCCTTGCAGGGGCACTTCACAGGTCTTAATCTCACAGTCCATTTCAAACCCATAAAGAGGTTTTACCTTTTCTCACAAGCCTTCAATTCACTTGAGAGATGGGCTTCGACAAAGATAAAGCTCCTGTGAATTGGTAACCTGGCTTTGGGAAAAGGCGCAGTAACTAAGGTGCTGGATAAACAGGTGCTATTTATTTACAAGCCTCATAACTGTGATTATTATAGCGATCATTTCTTCATAGAACATGGTAGCTGCCCAGAATCTCCTTTTTCCAGGAGGATGATCAGTTTCAACACGATTAAACACTGAGAATTGTTTTCTTGAATTTGGATCTATTAGGTTATTTGTTTTGTTTTCTGAAAATCCCTGCTTATATGGAGAAATGATTGTTTATCAGCAAAATATAGAAAAAACGTTATTTTTAGCAGAACAGGATTTTGAACGTGCCATGTATTAAATATTATCCATTAAATCCCTCAAAGTGAACATTCTGACAAATGATAGTGAAAGAAGTAAACAACGCCCCTGAAATGGCACGGTAATACGTAAATAGTTTTTATTTTATAAAATCCATCCCGTAAGAGCATAATTGATTTTATTGATTTACAGTACAGTCAATATTCTTATAATGTAAAATTTAGTAGGTAGCTTAGACATTAAATTTTTAACTCAGAATCATCATCAATCTTTTATTTAGATCTGATAAGCTTCTGGGGTTTCTCCAGTAGTAGAATCCTGATACGCTTCTCCCAAGGGGAGCAATTCACCTTTGGGGTATTGCATCCTCTTTGACAAATCTATGCACAAACGTATTGCTTTTTATATTGTAAAACTAATTTTTTTTCACTTTACATCGGAGTAAAGACTATGTTGCTTTGCCTAACAGCTTATATTTTTTTCTCATCTTTATTAACTCCAGCCAAGTCCTTCATTTTCATGAATAGATTTGAAAATGCTGTTCTTTTAATCTTCTGAGTTGAATTCTGGGTCATGCAAAGATTAAGTGAAGTGACTCCAAACCTAAAATCCTATAATTACAGAATGTCTGTTTAGATTGGTGCTTGGTCTTCTTTTTCCTTCTTCTAGGTTGGGAAAACAGCTTTCTGAACTGCAAATTAGGAAAGCCGTGGCTGCTTCGTCTGTGGTAAAGCAAACAGATTTGAAGCAGCCATCTATTTAGCTACCACTTGTTTTGTTTAATCTGAGATTAGGCCTAGGTTTACAAAAGAATTCTACTAAATTTAGAGCGGGTAGAATTCTTTAGGACAGTATTACTTGATGGTAGTTTTTTCCTATAGCTTCTTCTAAGTGGTTGTGGAGGGAGGGTCAACAAATACGGCAAGCTCTGAAAAATTTGAGGACATAGTTTTGGAGGATATAAATTGATCAGATAATTTACTGCAGGCCTTCTCGATGGCAGCATATGTCCTTTAACTGTTTTTTAAAGAAACTTGTAATATCATAATTCCTCTAAAGATCTACTTACTGTTTTTACCACTGACCATCACCTAAGGGAAGACCATGTGACTTACTCACCACGTGACTCATTACTATAATGGGCTATGTAAAGAAACCCCAGGGGAGGGAAGACTTAGAGCCATAGCCTCATTTCGAATTGGACTGTGGTAACAAAGAAACCAGTTACAGCTGGAGCAAGGGGCCAGAGGATTGCTTGCCTGTCTGGGGCAACCTGTAGTCAGCAAAACTTTGCAGTCACATTAAGGAGATAATTTTTAACAGGTAGTCAGCTAGTTTGGGGGTTTAAATTAAGTCTCAAAGCCACCTGATGCAAGACATTTTCTAGATTCAGAATTCGACACTTTGTTTTAAGAAAGACTAAGATAGGTAATGTGACCTCTGCTTTAGAGACAGTGTTATTAATTAATGAAGGGTATTAGTTTAGTTTTATTTTTATAACGCCCATACAATTAAGAAGCCTCTTGGTAGTCCTTGAAAGTGGCAAAACATATTTGTGATGCCATGTTTTCCTGTCGGCTACTTTCTCTGCTTGGAGAGCCTGCCTGGAGCAGGATGGTGAGTTGGAAGGAGTAGGGAATGGAGGTTAGGCAGACAGGCAGCTGTGGGTTCACATTTCAGCATTCGCTTTCATGAGTTCAAGTAATTCATTAGTCCATGGCTACTGGCTGGATGGGTGAAAGTGTGAAATGTTTGCTTCCTGTTTCCCCACATGCTAAGTGAAATTAATAGTAACTATATTGAGGGGACATGGAGATGAGGAAGTAACACTCAAGTGCCCAGTACATAGTAGATGCCCGAAGCCCTGTTATCACTGAGGTCTGCCTGTAAGTCACTCATCCTTCAGATAGACTCAATGATTCCTTTACCTTCCAGCTCTCAAGTCCTTTGTCTTAAGAAAATGGAAGCACTGTTCTACAGTTGAGTTGTCCCCACCCACCACCCCCTGGTCTTTGGAACACAGGGAACTGTGCTCCTCCAAAAGACACAGAACAAATTGTCTCCAGTTAGATCCAACTGGAATACCAGATCATTTGGATCTTCAAAGTACCAGGCCCCAGAGTCAGTCAAGGGAGGGCTCTTTCCTCTTTTGTACGATCCAATTGATACTGGAATTTCTTCCTCAGTAGGTCCATGGTCTTGGGGATTTGAAGAATGAACCCACAGACCATAGATCAGTGGTAAGATAGGATTTTAATAGAGAGAAGAAAATACAGGAGGAGTAAAAAGTACCAGAGCTTCTGGCAAAGGGGAAGATCCAAGTTGGAAATCTCTCCTGGGCTCTTTGTCTAGGGGGGTCTATATTACATTTTGGCCAGGACTGGTGGGTGGAAAAACATCTTTTCAAAGTTAATGAGTGCATTAACAAATAAATGAATGCAGTCCCTCCTCCGTGTGGGCAAGGTTATCAGGTCCTTACAAGTTTTTATCTCCAAGAAGGGATGAGGGTGTGTGTTCCCTACTCAAGGTGGAACTACCCCAAAATGATTTAGGCTGCTTTGTTCCTGACCTTGCTAGAGCCCAGAGGCTGTTTGTGCCTGGAAATGGGGGTCTGATTTCTGAGCACACCTGGGTCTAGGGAATGGGGGAATCCCTGTTTAGCCCTGAATGGTAGAATCCTGTATCACAATCATGAACTCTGCACAGTCAACTGACTTAAAAAAAAAAAAAAAGTAACTGCCTTTATCATTGACCTCCCAACCTAATAATATTTTCACTGACTGATCTTCCCAATTGATTTGTCCTTTGGACTAATTTGCTTTCTGCTATTTGCCTGGTTGGGAAATCTCCATGTACAGAACCTGCCCTGTCCTACCATGACCCTCTGATGGACTTTCTCCTTCACAGCCTCCCTAAACTCTCAGATCTTCAGAGTGACCTCACAATCCTGTGTATGTCTCTGTCATACTTCTGTGAAGATAGACACCTAAATCGATAACTTTAAATCTGTTTTCCTGCCAGAATTTGATGATCTGTTGCAGGTCTTGCCCAATGCACCCAGTCACTATTGTTAAAATGTTTTTAAGCTTTCTTGATAGCATGACTTTATTTACTAGCCTGCCTTTGAGGGCTTAACTTTGAAGTATAACTTTAAGCAACTTCTTGCTATGCTTTTTCACAACCCAGAGCAATACTATTTTATGCATAATGGTTAATCTAATTGCATAAATCTTCTCCAACTATGCTCCAGTATTTTTTCTGTATTTTCTACCTGGAAAGGTTTTCACTGATAATCAGTCTATCCTGAATCATCCCACAAACCCATCTAACTCACCAATCATTGTTCCTAACCTATAAAATAGGCATAGTTTCCTCTAAATGTTCTTGAATGAGAGGCTATGGTTCTATAAAGTCTTTGATATTCACATCTGAATGTAATCACTTGTAGATTTTCATAAATAAATCTTTCACTTCTACAAATGCAGGCATTTGTATACTATTTATATTAAACAATTCCTCTATCATGCTTTTCACATTCAACAAAGCAACCCATTCCAATCAATTTTCTACTGCATCTGTGATGTTATTATTTGGTGGGATAGGTCAGGGGTCCACAAACTTTTTCTGTAAAGGGCCAGAAAGTAAATATTTAATCTTCACAGGTCACACAATGTCTGTTTTGACTACTTAATTCTGCCCTTGTGGTACTGATGCTGCCACTGTCAATATACAAATGAATGAGCATGGCTCTGAGCCAATATAACCTTATTTATGGACACTGGAATTTGAATGTCATGTAATTTTCTTTTTTCTTTTCTTTTCTTTTCTTTTTTTTTTTTTGAGATAGTCTCACTATGTTGCCTTTGATAGAGTGCTCTGTGTCACAGCTCACAGCAACCTCAAACTCTTGGGCTTGGCCCTCTCTTGCCTCGGTCTCCCAAGTAGCTGGTTATACTGGAATTTCACTCTTCAGTGGGTCCTTAGTCTCGGGGATTTGAAGAATGAACCCAAGGACCATAGCTTAGTGGTAAGATAGGACTTTTATTAGAAGTTAGAAAGGAATACAGAAGTAAAAAGCACCAGAGCTTCTGGAAGGGGGAAAGAACTGAAGAACTCGAGTCTCCACGTAGACTCTTTTATCTAGGGGTTTTAAGTCTAGAGGATTACATGTGGCTGGCACTCGGTAACAAATGAATGAATGTAGTTCCTCTTTCACTAGGGCAATATTATCAGGTCCTTTACAGTCTTTGTCCCTGAGAAGGGATTAGAGTGTGTGCTCCTACCCAAGGTGGAACCACCCAAAAAACCATCACAGGCTGCTTTGTTCATGATCTTATCAGAGCCTGAAGAGGGTGTCCCGAAAAAGGTAGTCTACTTGTGCCTGGAAATGGGGGTCCAACCTCTGAGCTCACCTGGGCCTAGAGAATGGGGAGGCTTCCTGTCTAGCCTTGAGTGGTGGAATCCTATATCACTGGGACTACAGGCACCTGCCACAGTGCCCAGCTATATTTTTTTGTTGCAGTTGTCATTGTTGGTTAGCTGGCCCCAGCCAGGCTCGAACCTGCCAGGCTCCGTGCTTGTGCCGGCGCCATAACCACTGTGCTCCAGGCACCAAGCCGAATTTCACATCATTTTCAAGTGTTATGAAGTATTCTTCTTTTGATTTTTTTTCAGGTTTTTTTTTTTTTTTTTTGAGACAGAGCCTCACTCTGCTGCCTGGGTAGAGTACTGTGGTATCATAGCTTACAGAAACCTTAAACTCTTGGGCTTGAGCATTCCTCTTGCCTCAGCCTCCCGAGTACTTTTCAGCCATTTTCTCCCTCTTATTCCTGAGGTCTGCCTGGTACTATGTAAGTCACTGTCCTTCAGATCACTAAGTGATTCCTGTGCCTTCCAGCTCTCTATAGCTAAGACTATTCTTAGCTTGTGTGCTGTGCAAAAACAGTGAGAGGGCTGGATCCGTCTGGTAACTACAGTTTTCTGACTATAGCACAGTTTATGGCCAGGAGCAGTTGCAGGTTTTGTGGAGACTAAACCCTTTACAATTTGAGTGCCCCTCTTTAAAAAAAAGGAATACAAAATTACAAATGTAAAATTAGATACAGGGCTTTGGAAGAGATTCACGCAAATGGGAGGCCTTGCAAACTGAGCCGTGACTGAGCCACTGCTGAGCCGCTGGCATTCTGTGCATCTGCCTCTGGTCACACTTGGACAGTTCTGTGGCAGAGGTTCTGTCTGATCACTGGCAGATCACTGGAGTCACCAAGAGCACTTTTCTAACTACAGGTTCCAGAGCTCCAACAGATACAGCCTGGGAATCAGCTACACCGTAAAGCTCCCTAGGTAATTCAGCTGTGCACCCAGGCTTGGCAACCTCTATTTTACTAAATCATCTTGTAACAATGAATGAATCTGTTAGAACTGGGACCACAAACATTTATTGCTGTAATTGTATTGCTTGCCCAGAAACAGGTTTTAACTGTTGTTATTGACCCATAGTCCAAATGTTTAGTTTTATCAAACTATTGTTAAATGATGTAAACACAGCACATATACATACGCTAGTGCTAGGCCATCTATTTTCTTTCATTTTTAGTGAGAGTTAACCCATATATACTTAACCAGTTCTTCACCATTTGAACTCAGTTTAATATTTTTTTTTTGAGACAGAGTGTCACTATGTCACCCTTGGCAGAGTGCCATGGTATCAGAGCTCCCAGCAACCTCAAACTCTCAGGCTTAAGTGATTCTCTTGCCTCAGCCTCCCAAGTAGCTGGGACTACAGGTGCCCACCACAATGCTGGGTTATTTTTTGTTGCAGTTGTCATTGTGTTTAGCTGGCCCAGGCCGGGTTCAAGCCCTCTAGCCTTGATGTATGTGGCTGGCATCATAAGCACTGTGCTATAGGTGCCGAGTATCCGTTTAATTTTTTTATATTAAACTTTGTTCTTAAAGCTATTGATAATTTTTAAAAATCTTAAGTCTTTGAATTAGCATCCAATTCAGATAATCTATAAAGTGAATAAATGGCTGTTGAAAAACATCTACTATTTATCGCAGATGGGAGAGTCAAGTTTATAAACCAAGGCATGAAGGTAGCAGCCGAATCTATTGCTTGATTAATCATCAAGTTTATAGAAGACTGGTTTCATATCCCTGTGAGTATTTTGCATCCTTTGTATGGTTCTAATACAATATTAGTATTTCACAGTGCTGAAATACCTTTCTGGTCAAAGTGGGTAGTTCTGTGGGGAGAGAGGTAGATGTGCTGCTGTGTGGTTCTATTTTTGGCAAGCAGTGGAACAAAGTTACCTTTGGTAAATACATGCCTTATCATTGCCAGTAATTGATTTCTAGTGTCAACTGAAAGTTTCGTGTTAAGGTTTGAGAAAAATCTGTCCCAACTTCTTTATAACACCTTTATTAATAAGAGCTTGAGAATTTAGTATCCCAGAAAATATACAAATATCAATTCTTCTAATTTTGTCCACCTTTCAGAAAGCAAAACGACTTACTTTCCTCAGAAGCACGCACAGAAAGTAAAGCATACTTTCCGATGCGTTGGTTTTAGCTGTTCCTGGGGTAGTACTGGCATAAATAGAAAAGGAAACTGCCTCTTCCTCTTGTTTGGGGTTTTTGTTTTTAGAAGCTAGGACAATGGCATATCAAGTCTGTTTTTGCCAAGGACTACCACACTTGGTAATAATTTATTTGTTAATTCATTAATCCATGCACTCAACAAATACACTGGAATGCCTCCAATGCACCAGGTATTGTAGTGGGTGCTGAGGAGCCCACTTTGCAGCCTGAGAGTTTAGGTTCTAATGGAGACAGAGGAACAATACACAAGGGGATTTGACGTGGTGACAAAACGGCAGAGGAAGTAAAGCAGAGTGAAGCCAGGGTGAATTCATGTGTATGTGAAGGCAGAGGGGCAGGGGTAAGGACTTCAGATAAATAAATGGTCCAAGGTGGTGGAGGCCCGTGAAAGAGATCCATGTGGTGAGAAGGATTCTGTCAGACATAGACCTATCTAGAGCTGTGCTGTCTAGCACAGGGGATATTGAAGCTCTTGGAATGTGGCTAGTGTCACATATTGAAATGATAGCATTTTGGATACAGTGGGTTAAATAAAACAATCATTAAAATTAATTTACCTGATTTTTTTTTTTTACCCCATTAATGTGTCTCTTAAAAATGAAAAAGATACAATCTGGTCTGCATTATATTTCTGTTGTACCCATCAAGGGAAGAAGTCTTCATTCAATTCCTGTACACAAGCCCCTGGGAGCCTCATGGACCGGGTGTGTTAGGTTCTTGAGAGTCTGAGCTGATAAAACACTAGCGAAGAGTACTGAACAGTTACCATTCACCAGGCACTGAGCGAAATTGTTTTGCATCAATTCATTGCATCCTTGGACTACTATGAAGTAGGAAATATGTCCATCTCCATTTTACAGATGAGGAAACGGGAGCTGAGGGGCCGAGTTGCTTGCCTAAGGTGACAGATTATAGAATAATGGCCCAAAAAGTCAAATCCAGTCCAGGTCTGCCCAAGGAAGAAGGGGAGGGGCAGGTCCCCAGCGATGGCCCCCAGCAGTGCTCTCCGATACCACTGCCGGCTGGAGGCCTCGCCTGACCCCACCACTCAGCTCAGGACGTAGCACCCCTCCCGGCCGGCCTCCCCAAGGCCCGGGCTGACCCCGCTGTCCCAGCTGACCGCACCCAGTCCAGTCTGATCTGCCTGACCCGGACCCACAGGCTCAGAGGAGCTGCTGCCACTTCACCTGACCTGAGCTGCCAACCCTGGACCATGTGATCCCTCCCAGCCTAGAAAACACCAGCCTCGGTCTGGCTGCTCAGAATGTGTCCCCCACGCCCGCATCAGCCCCCAGGAGTCCAGGAGTCCAGCTAAAGCCACTTCCCTGCCCCTGTCCATTTCCCCTGTGACCTCTTTCCTGGCTCTGAAGGGGGCCTTTCTGGGAACCTTTACAATCTGGGATCATCTCTCAGTGACCAGGGAGTTCCTGAGTCTGGATTGAGTGTGTATGTGGGGGTAGGGCCGAGAACCAAGTGTCACAGCAAATTGACAGATGGAACTGGACAGCGAAGATGGGGGGGCAAAGTTATTTTTTAATGGGTACCCTGTATTCATATGACAAGCCCCATTTTGTTACACTAAAGAAAAAAGAGATAACCTCATCTTTTTTTTTTTTTTAGAGACAGAGTCTCACTTTGTCGCCCTTGGTAGAGTGCTATGGTGTCACAGCTCACAGCAACCTCCAGCTCATAGGCTTAGGCGATTCTCTTGTCTCAGCCTCCCAAGTAGCTGGGACTACAGATACCCGCCACAACACCCAGCTATTTTTCTTTTCTTTTTTTTTTGCAGTTTGGGGGGGCCGGGTTTGAACCCGCCATCCTTGGTATACAGGCCAGAGCCCTACTCACTGAGCAACAGGCGCTGCCCTTTTTTTTTTTTTTTTTGAGACAGAGTGTCATTACGCCACCCTCTAGAGAGTGCTGTGTTATCAAAGCAACCTCCAACTCTTTCCTCGGCCTCCCAAGTAGCTGGGCCTACAGGCGCCCACCACAATAGCAAGCCTATTTTTTTTTCCTTGGTTGCAGTTGTCATTGTTGTTTAGCTAGTGGTGGGCCAGGGTCAAACCCCAGACCTCGGTGGATGGAGCCGGGCAGCCTACCCACTGAGATATGGATGCCACCAGGAAGAACCTCATCTTTACTGTACTTGAGTCTGAGTCACAGGAGCTGTGACTCACCTTTCTAGGACAGCTCCCTTGCCACAATAGCCCAAATGATGATGGCCTTGAGGGATAAAATGATTTTGTAAAACAGTTGGGTGGGAAGAAGGCAATAGAATTGTGGCTTGATGCTAAGAAAAAACTCTCTTTCTTTTTCACCCTTGTCTTCAAATGCATTTTAGCCAGATTATACCACTTGGCCTGTGTTCTCTTATATGTTACATGATAAATTGGCATCCTCATGTTAACAAGCTTTACATTTGGCAGGAGATAAGTACCATCAGAAGTCAAAACAAGGATCTTCTGGCAGGATTTCACATCTGCCATCTTTTATCTTTGACCCTTTCTCTAGGAGCCAAAATAGACAAAAAGAAAATGCCACAATCAAAAACAAAAGAAAATCAAAACCAAAAACAACAATAGCAGAAGAAAACCAGGACATGATTATTATCTCTTTATAGTTGGTGTATTCTGTATGTATTTCTATAGAAATAGTTATTTCCTTAAACCTACTTTTTGTATTTTGACATTTCTGTGTAGTTAAAATAAGGATATGAAAGAACTTTAAACTGATATTTATAGATTCTACCACCAAAATAGATTTGTAGTGGAGTAAGGATGAACTAATACAGTCAACTGCTGAATTAGGAAGAGCTGGGGTAAAACAGCTCATCAGCCTCACTCGATCATCTTAAAGTAATCATGTGGCTCTTGGAGAATTACGTCTTGTCCTGACAAATGTTCACATGACTTCTCCCTACCTTTCAATTTTCCATCTATATTTTTGCAAAGGTTAAAGGAGGAAGGGAGGAAAGTATGTGAGTAGGCAGGATGTGGGACTTCTCTTATTAATACTGTGATTTT
>CAUYQV010038933.1:0-11318 GCA_963574575.1 Galagoides demidoff | reverse complement strand
GCCTATGGTCCCAGCTACTTGGGAGGCGGAGGCAGGAGACTCACTTGAGCCCAGGAGTTGGAGGTTGCTATGAGCTGTGATGCCATGGCACTCTACCCAGGGGGATAGCTTGAGGCTCCGTCTCAAAAAAAAAAAAAAAATTAGAGCATCTGAAAAAACTAAATGTTGCTGAAATATCAATCAGAAGTCTTAAACATTGCTTGCTAGTGTAAGTATGTATAACACCTTTGGGAAACAGGGTGGGATTTCCCAATGAAAGTGAAGATGTGCTTACCTCGGACCCAGAATTTCATGTGCGGAGGAGGTACTCAAAAGAATATTCACAACCGCTTTGTTTTGGATAAAACCTAGAAATAATTTGTGTCCACTTAGAATAGATAATCTGGAATATATCCATACTATGGGATACTACGTGACAAAAACATACATGTTGTATATCCATACCCTATAACAGGGATTGATCTTGAGGAATGTAGTAATAGGCTAAACATGCAGGAAACTAAAAACAATTGCTCTATTATTTGATTAATATTAAGTTCTATATAAAGTTATCTCCTTTAACAATAGCTACTCTGGTGGTATGTTGGCATGAAAAAGCAGGGAAAAAAAGACCCTAAAAGTTAGTATGGTGTTATTCATGGAGGAGGAAGTGGGCTAGGATGGGAGGTGAAAGGGGTCTTCGGGTGCCCACTATATTCTATTTCTGATCTGAAAAACGATTCCACATGTGTTTGCCTCATGATTATTTGTCAATCTGACAATATACCTGCACAATTGAACATATTAAAATGTTGCAAGCTTAAAAAAATAAAATGTGATAAAAACATTGTATGATTTTGTTTGTTTTTAATGAACTGCAAACTCAATTTAAAAGGCAATAATGCAGGGTGAAATACACAAAATAAAATCATTTGACAGTTGAAGCATCTCTAAACATTAATCATTTTATAATATATTCCTTTCACACCTTCACCTCTACCCTAAGGAAATAACAAATGAAAATGTAAATAATTAGCTTTTCATAAATACAATAATTTTTATTCATTGGTGCATGGAGAATGAATAAGGATAAGTAATTTTACCCTTTAGTTGTAATAATCCACACTGACAACTTTTCTTCTCATCTAAACTCTTATTTTTGATCTTGAATTTTTTTTTTCTGATACCTTAGCAAGCACTTAACAAATATCTGTAGAAGGAGTATGTGTGCATTTAATAAAACCATATTTTATATTTTTTATTTTAATAACTTTAAATGGAAAGAGATTATGTTTATATTTATAGATAAAAAGACTATTATAAAATGGCCCCAAAACATTTTCTTCTTTTTTGCATTCTGGCAAATGCGATGTGGTCTGTCTTCTTCTTGGTTTTATGTAGAAGCTGTGGTCATTGCCTCATTACATGAGCTATATCAGTGGAAATGGAAACTTTTTAAATTACTCCATTACATTTCCAGCTTTTGAAGTTCAATTTGGGAGCCAAGATTGATTACTGTATTCCAGGGCCTATAATTTCTTCCTCCCACCTCCTATCTTAATCCACAATTTAAATTCTACATATAATTCTTCAGGTGTTAATTATCTGTGCATTAAAATTGTATGCCTTTATAGATAGACTAAGGATTCAGAAAGTCTCTGAAAGTTCCCATTACCTCAATAAGAAAAAGTAATGTGTGCAGTCTAGATGGCCTATCTCCTGATGTCTCACATACCCTGGATGTGTCCCTCTTCCAGGGCCAGTCTCAGATTTCACCCTGTTGTCATCAAGCAAGACTCATTTCCAAAGAAGCAAATCACTTAGTAAGCTATGTGGGCTTTACTGGAGACTACGGAGAAGACATGGATGTGGGTGCATATGTGGAAAAGCAGCATTTTTTTTTTACTTCAATGTAAGTAATCTTCATTGGACATCTCTTACCAGGACTGTTTTTGTCCCCACTCCTTTCCGATTTCATCAGCCTTTTGATTCTTCAATCTCTCCTCCTCCTTCCCTGACTGGTCTCTCTCTTTCATTACTTTCATTTTCTTTTTCTTATTGCTTGGGATTTGTTGAGGGCCTCTTATAACCGTGCCCCACCCCCAACAGGTGTGCCATACATCGTGATCTCCATCTTCCTCTCTCCTTCCCTCTCTCTTCTTCCTCATTCCGCCATCCTCTACCTTGTATTAGATCATCTACTGCCTTTATATTACAATTGAATACATTGGATTCTTCCTTCCCCACTCCTGTGATGCTTTACTAAGAAGAATGTGTTTCACCTCCATCCAGGTTAATACAAAAGATGTAAAATCTCCATCATTTTAATGGCTGAATGGTATTCCATAGTATACATATACCTCAGTTTGTTTATCCACTCCTGCTGGCACGGATGTGCAGAGAAGGGAACATTTTTACACTGCTGGTGGGACTGCAAGCTAATACAACACTTTTGGAAGGAAGTATGGAGAATTCTCAAAGAACTCAAATTAGACTTCCTATTTGATCCTGCAATCCCATTACTAGGCATCTACCCAGAAGGAAAAAAAAAATTATTTTATAAGGGCATTCGCACTAGACTATTTATTGCAGTTCAATTTGCTTTCATTTTCTTAACCAAAGAAATGTATCTGTGTCTGAAGCCTCCAAATTTGCATCATCACACCCACATTTAACATTGTTCTCAAGGCTAAAAAAAGCCAACAGGCTGAGGATGGTGTCTCTGTGTGTGTGTGCATGGGTCTCCTTTAAGGAAATAAAAGGTAGTTAACAGATTCATCCTCTCCAGAAAAGGGAATAGAGATAGATAAAGGGGATAGGCCTAGTTTTTTTTTTCCCTGAGAAAGGCCTTCCCGTCACACTAAGCTACATTTTATTTTCACATTTATAATAGTTATGAAATAGAGATCCGCCTTACCATCAGTGTGTGTATTTACTGCGGTGATGCTCTGTTTTTCTGAAAAACTTTTATTCAAATCCATAGTCATGTCCCAATATGCGGTATTTTAAAATTGAAGAATATGCTATGTTTTTTTAAAGAATTTTCTTTATTACTTTTTAACTTATGATTTTACAAAAGCTCTACTTCTTCATTGGACCCAGTGATGTTAACTGCAAAGGGAAAGACATGCAAAGATGTATAAAGAAAACCTTAACAATCTTTTCCCAGCCTCATTTCCACCTCCTAGGTTAAGAACATTAACAATATGATCATATCCTTTCACAAAACTGGGAGAGCTCAGACATAATAGATCAACTTATGTAGGTTTTCTTGGGTAATTTTTACATGATTAAAATCATAATATCCTACTTGGTTTTCTGATTTATAAAACATGATGGACTTCACAGCTGATGAATACATCTAACTTATTTTTACATACCTGTATGATAATCCACAGTAGAGAAGTATCACAATTTATTCAACCATTTCCTCACTCAAATAGTTCCAGATTTTTCACTTTTCAACTTCCAGCAATTCTTCAACCCCTAGTGTTGCCCATTTATCCTCATGTATTGGCACCTTTATTTCCACAAGCTAGAGTCCTGAAAGTGAGATGGCTAGATTGGAAGATAAAGGGCCTTCTAATTTTAACAAACATTTCCATATGCATTTCCTGGGTGATTTTAGGGATTCATGGTGGCACCATTATGAAAGGGCCCATTTCCCAACATTCTCTCCAGTGAAGCCATAATTCCTCTTTTTAACTTTTGCTGGTCTCATGGACAAACCTGGTCTCATTGTATTTCAATACTCATCCCGCTCACAGGTAAGGTCGGGCATTGTTTCCCACATTCGTTGACTATTCAAGCCTTCTTTCCTCTCTAGTCTTTGTACACTCTTGCCATTTTTCTATCAGGCTTGCCTTTTTCACGTAAAATGATTTATGAGGTCTTATTGCTCATTAGAGAAATGTACCCTTTGCAAATATTCTTTTGTAGTTTACAATTTCCTGAACCCAAAACTGTAGTACATCTTTAAAATGTTTACATGGCCACATCTGTCTGCCTGGTGCCCTTTGATTCTGTAAGTTGTCCCTCATCCTGAGGTTATAGAATCCCCTAAATTTTCTCCGACTGTTTTGAGTGTTTTATTACTTTTTAGCTTTATGGATGTATAATTTGCATATAATAAACGTCACTCATTTTAAGCATACAGTTTGATGCATTTACTGTTGGCAACAGTCACTCACCTCCACAAAACCCAAGATACTGAAGAGGTGCATCATCCTAAAATGTTTTCTTCTATCACCTCACAATTTGGTGACCTCTCCTCACCACGCATCCCAGGCACCTGGCTATCGCCTTTCTGTCACTGTAGCTTCGCCTTCTCTAGAATTTTACATTAATGGATTCAGAGGATGCAGTCTTGTGTTTGTCCTCTTTCATGTGTATGTTTGAGATGCCCCTGTCTTCAAATACTGTGTGTCAATCACTAATCGTTTTATTGTTGTCTAGTGTTCTACAGTGTAGATAACCCACAACTTATTTATCCATCTACAAGTTAATGGATCTTCAAATTGCTTCCAGTTCAGAGTTATCATGCCTAATGTTTTTATGCCTGTTTAAGAGTTTTTGTATGGACATAGAGTCTTTATTTCTCTTGGGGAAATATCTAAAAGTGAGATTACTGGGTTGTAAGGTAGTGTATGTTTAATTTTGTTAAGTACTGCTGCTCTGTCTTCCAAATGGCTGTGCCATTTTGCATTTCCCAACAGAAATTCCAGTTGTTCCACATTCTCAAATGGATAGTGTCAGGCAAATGGATAGTGTCAGGATTTTCAATTTTAGCCGCGCAAATGGTGCGCAGTGATCTGCATTGTGGTTTGAATTTGAATTTACATAATTCCTAGTAACGATAAGCACCTCTTCATGTGCTTATATTTGCCATTCACAGGTGAAGTTTTTATTTAAATTTTTCCCTTTTTCAAAACATTGGGTTGTTCGTCTTCTGAAGTTATACCTATTCTTTATGTATTCAGGACGCAAGTCATCAGTTAGAAAGATGTTTTGCAAATATTTTCTTCCAATTTATGGGTAGTCTTTTCATTTCATTAACTATGTCTTTTCAACTACAAAGATTTTAATTTTGATGAAGACATTTTATCAATTTTTCGATTTTTGGCTTTCATGCCACGTTTAAGAAATCTTTGTCTAATTCAAGGTCACACAGATTTTATTTTATGCTTTCTTCTAAATATTTAATAGTGTGAGATCCTATATTTAGGATCATTTTAAGTTAATTGTTTACTATGGCATGAGGTAAGGATTGAGATTTCCTTTTTCATACAGATATCTAGTCGCCCCAACACCATTTGTTAAAATTATTAATTCATCTGAAGTTAACTTGTATGTGATACAAGGCAGGAATCTGGCTTATTATTTTTCCTGATGCACAATCAATAATGTTTTTTTCTGGTATCAAAGCCACCCTTGTTCTATATCACTGAAATAGCATACCTGTTATTTCTAATTTCTTATTCATAAGTATAACTATTTCAAGACTTTATTTTCCACACATTTATTCAGTAATTTTTATCATAATAGTTCAGAATCTTGGTTCACAATCCCTTAGTCATTTTTACTCCTATCATTAAATTTTACTGCCATCTACCCAGGAGGTCAAGTCACTAAGGTGGGTACTGGGAATCTTTCCTCTTTCCCTCACCAACTATAATCAATCCATCAGTATTCTCTGTGTATAACTATCATCAATGTGTCCACTTCACTGCATCCCCATTACTAAGACCCATCCACTCCCGCACACTCTTATCCTGTGTCCGGCTCCTCCATGCTCACTTGCTCTGTCCACACTGGTAGCCTTTCTGTTCTTTGATCAAGTCTGGTCCTGCCTCAGGGCCTTCGCACTTGCCATTCCCTCTGCCTGGGATAATCCCCTTCAAATGCTATGTCTACTTCCTTTATTCCTTCTTGTCTCTTGTTAAATGATAGTGGCTCTGATCCTTGAAATCTATGTGCATTCCCCTCACTATAATCCTCCTACTGTTAGCTCCAGTGTGAGTGGAGTACCTCACCCAGGGGTTAGATATGCACCCTTCATAAACTGCACAGCTGTAGCACTGATGAAGTCAGGCACTGATTACCACACGATACTCATAAAAACGCAGCATCCAGCTCCTTGTGGAATGTCGCAGATTCCACTGTAAAGATAGGGCTTCTCCAGTAAGAAAGCCCTGGGCACCCCCCTCAGGTGAGGAGCAGAGCATGCTCTGACATTGTGTCATCTCCCTGAGTTGCGGTTCGCCCTGGAGGGACAGTCACTTGAGCCCTGAAAAGTACATCTGGAGAAGTGGCTGCTGCTGAGAAACAGACATCCACCCTTGGGGAAGGGGGTCCTTTCTGGAGGCCCTGGGAATCATGCAAAGAGGAGGATCCCACTGGCACAGCCTGCCGACTTTACAGAAGGCCCCTTTGTGTGAATGTGAGCCTTCTCTCACTCTGTCCCCGCTTCTCCAGGCACCCACGTATACTGCGTATTCTGTGCTGTGGTGGCAGCTGCCACTCTGCTCTTGTTGCTGTGACAACTCTTAGCAGTTTGCTATTGTGCATGAGAGCGAGCCCTGGGGGGGGCACTTTCCTCTGTAAACCTCTCCCTCCAGCTCCAAATGCCAGTGGACTCATTTTCATTGCAATCATCAGAGGACTGTTAGCAATTCTGAGGGAGTTATTGCTTTCTTTCACATCTTTTCTCAAACATCTGATTGCAATTGTGCTCTCCAGAGAAAATCCAAGCTGCCTTGTTAATTCTTATGAAAAGACAGGGTGAATTTTTTCCGACATGCATTGTTCTAAAGCTGAAAAAAACATCAATTACAAGCTGTTTATGTCCTCATATTTTGCACGTAAAAAGAGTAACTGTTTCATGTGCCTAGCACAGGGCTTGGCCTACATGATATTAACTCAAAATGTGTACTTACAACATGAATGAAGTTTAGGAAATGACTTATCCAAGATCCCACAAGTCTATGACAGAACAAATATTAAAAATCTCACTCCAGATTTTTGTCTATGTATGGATCATATTTATTTATTGAAATAACTTAAAGAAAATACTTTCATGTTTAAATATTCAACCAAATAGTTGTTAGTCTGACAATATCACTGTTTAATGTTTTACAGTAGCCTTTAAAGCAAAGTTTTAAAGTTTATGTAGACTTCATTAATTTAAATGTTATAAAGGTTTTGTTTTAAAGGTTTTTCCCATTCATTTATTGTTAAGTTTGCATTTTCTACCTTTCAAACTCCATTAAGTTTAACTAGATAAAACCAGGATAAATTCCTGAAGTGTGACAGATTTTTTTAAAAGTCACAATGTGAAAAATAACATTTATATCACACTGATGTTTAAATCAGGTATTTTTTATAATGCCATACATCTAAGAACATGATTTAAGACATGAAAGGAATATTTTCATCTCAAATCTGAGCTACCTTTCTTAGTCTAGGTGATTAGAAGACTTTTTTCTTGAAGGAAAAATTCTTTCTTGAAAGAATTTTTAAAAAGTAGAAAGAGAAAAAGCACAGGAAATTTAGAGTCAAAGTCTTAGAAAATTTTAAATTTTGTTAAGGAGTACAAAAGCATCCATCCTCAAAACCAATTCAAAGCTCAAACTAAAAAATGCTCTATTTTGCAAAAGAAAGAGCTTTGAATTTAATTTGATTGCAGTCTGATCATTTATAATAAAAAAAATCCCCACAGAGGGTCTTCTGAAATGGCATATTTATGAAACTTGCTCTGTATGACAATGATCCTAAACTTGCTTTCTTCAAATTTAGCTGGCTTTAAAGACACCTGAGGTACTTTAAAAAATGCATATTCCCTAGTCCCACAGAAAACTTATCAAACTAGAATCTCCATATATGAAGACCAAGAATCTATTATAATAAGCTTTTCTGAAGCCAGACGGGTACCTCAACCACCTGGGCTTTGAGAAGACAGCTGTATTGACCCAGAGGTACCTTTGGAGAAATGATGTGTTAATTTTGTGTTATCCCTGCAGACAGTTGAATGTTTTGGGGAAAGTGCAAATTGCCCATAATGTTCTGGAATAGAGACCTAAAATGTCACAGCAAAACTTTCAGGCCTTGCTTCTAACTCTCCTTGAGAAAGAACCACCAAAAAAAAAAAAAGTATGATCTGTTTTAGTCTAAAAATAGAGACCCTTGCCCAAGGAGCCACCTGGGTTCTATAACAAAGCATTATTCTCCCACTGATAGCAGGTCAGAAATGAGGCAGGGATGGACATGCATCCTCCAAGGAAGCTGAGTAGTGAATCCCATACTTCGAGGGTCTATGTCTCTACTCTCATAAATGCATCTTCACTGTGGTGGTTCAGAGACTGAACTTTTTTTTTTTTTTAGACAGACTCTCACTCTGTCACCAGGGCTAGAGTACCACGGCATCATTGTCAAGCAACCTTAAATTCCTGAGTTCAAGTGATCCTCCTACTTCAGTCTCCCATGTAGCTGAGACTACAAGTGCCTGCCACAACTCCATGCTAATTTTTCTACTTTTGGTAGAGACAGTGTCTCACTCTTGCTCAAGCTGGTCTCAGACTCCAGAGCTCAAGCAATCCTCCCACTTCAGCCTCCTAGAGTTCTAGGATTACAGGTGTGGACCACTAGATCCAGTCCAGAGAGTGAAATTTTTACCTTAACCCCAAATCTTAAAAGAGTGCTTTGACTTAGGGTGAGCATATTTTAACATCTGTAAGGCGGGACAGTATGGCTGGGGGGTGGAGAGGGGGCAGAGTGGGGGCAGGGCAGGAACGGGGCAGGGCAGGGCCTGACAACCATGCAAACTTTGATAAGCAGTTCTCGATAATCACTTCTCAGCAATTATTTATTACAGTTTAATATTATAAAATTAACAAAAATAATATAAAACTCATATTCTGGCGAAATAGGCATATGGTGGCCAAAAACCGTATATTCCCTTCTTGTTCTCCAGCTCGTTCGTGCATTCTTTCCAAAAATCGGGACTTTTTTAAAACCCCTGGGGACATGGGACACATTGTTGAAAAGTGGGACTGTCCCACCAAAATCGGGAAGTCTGGTCACCCTACATATACTGCACCTCGACCGAAATAAGGCCCAAAAACTACAGCATATCTTACTCTTTGATTTGAACCGTCAATTTTCAATGGTCAAGACTAGAACCAGGTGACATATATTCATTCGTGTCCTGAGTCTCTATAGATGACAAATTGAAATAATATAATTGTATGCATCATATACTGTGGCACATCCAGAATGTGAATAAATTTCTAAAGTAATAAAAAGTTATAGGACCTTGTGAAACAAGCAACCTTGTAGTGTCAATTACATTTCCTTGGCAATGCTTTCAAAATTCCAATAAACGGTAAAGGATATTTATCTTTCATATTTGTCCAGCCTGAAGGCCTACTTTCATCTCAAAAGGATTACTGACTTGATTACAGAAATATTGTGCTTTTATTACCTAGGACCAAAGGCTTTTGTACTTGGCACAAATGTCTGATGAGTGAAACTACTACCGCATTTTAAAAGGTTCTCATTGTAAGAGTCCTGGAGCGTGCATGTGGAGGCTAGCGCCCAACTAAGTCTCCCATATATTCACTTGTTTAATGCACCAACACATCATCACTACTAAATTTCATATACTTAATGTTACAATGAAAACAAAATGCATGTGCTCTTATTTAAACGTTTTCTTATTAAACATATGATTTCGTATATATAAATCACTTGACTAAAACAATCAAATTGCTTTTTAGATACAGTGTCTTGAAATATCAACTAGGCTTTGGTTTGTTTCTAGAGAAAAAGAAAAAGGTAACCTATACTCCCAGCAACTCAGGAAGCTGAGGCAGGGGAATCACTTGAGCCCAGGCATTAGAGACCAGTGTGGGAAGGTCTCTAACATAGCAAGACCCTGTTTATAAAAGAAAAAAGAAAAGAAGGGGATTCAAAACATTATCTTCAATACTTTATTGGTAGTCAAAAGTAACTTTACAAAAGACCTGCTATTGGCCTTATTGGAGAATCACAGATATTTCCTGACTTTGCCCTAAGATTCCACTCAGGGGTTGGCTGAGAAGGTTTGGCATTCATCTGGTTAACTAACATGTTTAATTACTTAGCCAGGAAGGTTATGATTCCACCCATGATGGAGTCCCAGAAAGTCCAGCTATTTTTATTCAATTGTAAAAGGAGGGAACTAAGGATTGCAAGGGAAAAAGAGTTATTGAAATATCCATCTCATTGCAAAAACAATCAAAATAAACAAATGGAACTTAATTAAGCTGAAAAGCTTCTGCACAGCTAAGGACACAATAAGTAAAGCAAATACACAACCTTCAGAATGAGAAAAGATATTTGCGTGTTACAAATCTGACAAAGGCTTAATAACTAGAGTCTACAAAGGACTTCAATTAATCAACAAAAAAAGAGCAAACAATCCCATTTATCACTGGGCAAAAGACATGAACAGAACCTTCTCTGAAGAAGACAGACAAATGGCCAAGAAACACATGAAAAAATATTCATTGTCCCTGCACATCAGAGAAATGCAAATCAAAACCACCCTGAGATATTACCTAACCCCAGCGAGAATGGCCCACATCACAAAGTCCCAAAGCTGCAGATGCTAGTACAGATGTGGAGAAAAGGGAGCACTTTTGCCCTATTGGTAGAACTGCAAAGTAATACCGCCTCTGTGGAAAGAAGTATGGAGAATCCTCAACGGACTCAAAATTGACCTTCCATTTGGTCCTGCAATCCTATTACTAGGCATCTACCCAGAGGGGGAAAAAAAAGTCATTTTATCATAAGGACATTTGCACTTGATAGTATCACATGCAGCTCAATTTACAATTGGCAAAATGTGAAAACAACCTAAATGGCCACCAATTTAGGAATAGATTAATAAACGGTGGCATATATATACCATGGAGTGCTATTCAGCCATTAAAAAATATGGAGACTTTACATCTTTTGTATTAACCTGGATGGAGTTGAAACACAGTCTTCTTAGAAAAGTGCCCCCACACAAGAAAAAAACTCAAGTCCATTCAAGTTGGAGGGAGGGGTACAGGGAAGAGGAATGGGGGAGTAAGGATGAGGATGGTTGTGCTCCTACTTTTTTTCTTTTTTTATTGAATGGTAACTGTGTACATTGATGCACTTCGGGGGTATAGTGTGGTGTTTTCACACACAATCCAAGACACTTCCATCAAACTGGTTAACATAGCCTTCATGTAACTTTCTTAGTTATTGTGTTAAAATGTTCATATTCTACTCATAGAAAGATTCACTTGTACCCTTGTAAGATGAACCACAGA